>CM037867.1:43712095-43824265 GCA_021292105.1 Anadara kagoshimensis
TTGCTACCAATAATCTGTTGTCTGTGTAGATAATCAAGACGCGTTCATTTTCGTTATCTTGAAGGTGGGTGGGTGGGTGTAACTCAATACGTAGTTAAATACCGGGGGAAACCAATTCTGAATGGACATAAGCTGGTTACGACACCTTAATTATACAAAGCCAATGCTTTCACCTATGAGTTAATCCGATTAGTGACCGTTAAAAACTTGGCGATTTTTAAAACCACAGCTTGTCACGTCACAGCCTGTACGTAAAACCTTACACAATGAGATGAATGGTGTATACAATTTGCCTTGATAGATCAAATGGCTTGGGGGTTTTCTGTTAATCACTGACTGTGGAAGTAGAAGACTGCCCACTTTTTTAAGTTTACACCATTGAAATGTCTCCTTTTACTGACTGACACTTTCCTAATGACCGGTATGTCGAGTACAAAAATTTGTAGTTATAGTCGGAAATCAATCTTCCGAGGAAGCCGCCACTCTGTTACTATTAACACTTTTCAAATAAGAGATGGACAATTATTTCAGGTATTGTTCAAGTTTAAGTTTTTTGTGTCTTTTTTATTCAATTTAAACATTGGAATTTTCGTAATTTGGACTGAAAGTTCACTTCGATTTAAACATGGGAATTTTCGTAATATTTCGTAATTTGGACTGAAAGTTTGCTTCAAATTCGGCATATCGAATTAACTAACAAATTTACATAGAAATACATAGCGATCTTACGGGACCATTTGTATCATTTCGATTTCATTTCGATTTAAGCGAAATTTCGATTCAACCGATTTCGAATTAACGAGAATCGACTTTATTTCTTTTGCATCAAAAACACCTAAATAATCTATAGAGCAATGAAGATCTGAGTCTTTTAGATGCTGGAAATAACAATATGAGATTTATTCCGTATAATACACCTAAACTAATATGTACCTCAACGTGTTGAAAAGTACGTTTTTTTTCAATAGAGGGGGGTCTTTTAAATTGGACTATATATACAGCGTCGATCTATTTCAACACACTATACACAAGAGTGAACATGCATGCTTCATATAAAAATGTCCGTCTTTTACTATTTTGACTGAGTAGATGTATCGTTATGATCATGAACCTCAAACATATAGGAATAACCGATATAAGTCGCGTAATTAAAATACAAACATATGGCCTCCTATGATGTGTATTGCGCATTGAATCACAATTATTAATCAATAAACTTTTTAGAAAAAATATTAAATAAACATCAGAAAGGGTAACTTTTATTATATTTTATTTTGGATTTTACAATAATTCCGAGTCCATGGCTGACGACATCGGGAGGGCACCTGGATATATCCTCAGGCAGTGTCGACACGCTCCAATATTACTTGGATCTACCTGCCCATCATTAGAAGGTCTTACATTCGGACCTAAGACAATGATCTTAACTCAGTCGTTAATTACTGTGTTTATTCAGTGACACTCGCCAATCCGTCACTGGCTTCAATGTGTATCCACCTGTTAATTACTGGTGACCAAGATACCGGTGAACTTTGAAAACTTGTGGCCAGAAAAATCGCGAAGCGCCGTGTTTTGTCGCTAGTTAAAGAAAAAAATCGCAGTAAGCGATGCCCAGCGCAAACCCTCCCATACGTGTTCATTCATTGTAACACGTGGCGACGCCAAATCAGAGGCCTGAGAGGGGTTCTACGAGTTTTCTTATTCAATAAAATTCATTGAAAACGTCACTTCCTATACCGAGAAGTCCTTCCAATGTACGATTTTTCTCAACCGAAAACTTTAATTCAAATCTACTTTAACTTTCAAAGAAATTTTAAAAAACAATCAAGGTATCATTTTTTTCAGTTTACCAGGTCGGCGCGGTTCAAATGTTCTTTATACACATCTGCCTTTAAAATGTAATTGTTCATCAAGGCAATATATACACAACATTAAAAACGCATGTGACGTGAAAATCACAAGATTTACCCTTTTTGGCGACACAGTAATGAAATTGGCAACAAAATTTTACAACTGGCGATTTCCTTGACGACAGACTTTTACAACCCAGCGCTAACCCTGCTAGGGTATTTTCACCAGATAATTTATGGATGGTGGGGAATCATACGTAACTGGTATCCCAGTTACAATCTCTAGTTACATTTGCTAATGTGACGTCACTCATTTCTTGCTGACACCTACATGTATGCCCATGATGTCATTGATAGGCTGTTCCAGGAATTGAAATTGCATGTCGTACATGACAGTGTTTTAAATTTATTTCAGGATTCAAAAACAAAAATAAGATTTTCAAAAAATGCGAAATGTAAATATAATCATTGAACTGTCTAGAAATGGCGTTTATAGTGCTATAACTTCCATTGCCATGCAAAGCAAACCGAATAACGCATGCTCAATGGTTAAATAAATTAATGTGAGATAACCCAACAATAAACATATCACTAGACATTTGCTATAGTACCCCTTACAATCAGGATAATTTGTCACAAAATGTGCGTTTTTTCTGGTCTTGTTTTAATGTTTTAGCATGGCCTTGTGTCATGTTCTTGGTTGTATTGGACAACTACATTTTTTTCAGTTTCAAATTTAATAAAATCTCTTTATGGATATATACTTACATTTGTGATGTATTAGTTATAATATGAAACTCTGTTTGAGGTCAAATGTAAATATAGGACTATATCATTACAATTACTCAAATGATGTCAATCCTTTATTACTTGTGCCTATACATGTGACATCATTAATTTGGCAGTGTTTTGAATTTTTCAAGAAAAAACCAAAATAGGATTTTCAAACAAGAGGTTTAAAATCCCTAACGCTTGCCTGAGGGCATGCCATATCTCAGGTAGAAGTTCAATGGACAATTACATTATTACAGGGACCGTTTAAATTTTCAGCAGTTTGGAACTAATGAAAAGATATTTACAAATTAATTATTACTTGTCCTAAAAATGCTACCATACATCTAAATATCTAAGGTCTAGCTAAAATAAATGTGTGGACAGCTAGTAAAAAGTACAAAGGCAAAAAACTAGGTCCTTCCTTGACCTTTGAACCCATGACTTTCATATTCATATATCTATGAAAATGATTGCTAGGCCAATATCTACAATATTCTTATATACATGCCAATATAAATAAATTATAGTTTTCAAGATAACTAACCATTTCAGCATTTGTTTGCATCTATGAACTTGACCTTTGAACCCATGGGATAGGACATTAGTTTTCTTTATAAAATTTGGTTTTGTATAGAGATTTTGTACAGAAAAGATTGCTAGATTAAAATGATTCATATCTTTTTCTTTGACGTTGTTCACACATTTGTAATATTCATTATACACAAAGTTTACATCTTACCATTGCTGAGAGTAATATCTGGCCTGTCTTTAATTTAGGTTTTGGTCCTCGCTTTCTTTCTCCAAATGATGGAGTCCTTTTTTTCTTTTCAGGTGCAAGAGGTCTTCCCTGTTAGAATAAAATATATAATAATAATTACAACATGCAAACTAGTATAAGTGTAATGGTGGAACTATCATTACAAATAAATCAGCCAAATGAATGACAGCATAACTGATTGACATAAAATCCAACAAACAAATATATATATATAGTTTACTGGTTGGATCTGAACTAAAATTATAATTTTTCCATGCTTACTTCTGACATGACTTGAAAAGTGAGTATTAACAATTCTCACCAGGGCTTTGATTATCCACTCGTCCTGACAAGTATAATATGTACTAAGTGTAGTCCTTGTCAATCGTCCTGACAAGTACAATGTGTACTAAGTGCAGTCCTTGTCACTCGTCCTGACAAGTATAATATGTACTAAGTGTAGTCCTTGTCAATCGTCCTGACAAGTACAATGTGTACTAAGTGCAGTCCTTGTCTATATATATATAAGGCGAAATATATTAAAAATTGTTAACTAAAACTTCTAAGACAAGAACAGGAGATCCAACATGGAGCAGACATGATATTGGTATGAATGGACAGACAGACAGAAGGACTGGTTGATTCCATTATACCTGCATACATCAACTACATTTAGCGGGATATTATAACATGTATAGTTTGTTCTAACAGAGCACCTTTCGAACTGAATATTTTGTTCCAGTTAGACAGATTGCTGGTTTATACAGGTATGTTATATACCTATGATTTTATTTTACCTATAATTTTTATTTCAAGTGGAGTGTTCCGGTCCAATATAACCGTATACAGACTGGCACTTAGAAACGATCCAGTACATTATTTCCGTATTGTTGTTCATGTAAGAATTTACACTTTCGATTTTTCTTCCCCTATTGTATCTGCGCAAATATATGGTCTGTAGGTGAAAGACGTCTGTCCTAAGATTTGGAAACTTAAGTATAACTTAGGCAAAGTGTTAAATTTTGTCAGTCATAGTTAGTTTGTGTGAAAGTGTAAAAAGAATTATTTAGCTTCTCTTTGAGGGTATATAATATAACAAATAGTTCATGGCATTGTTGGGCAATAGGACAATTTATGGACCGGGTAGTATCCTACTTTGGGGATGACTACCTGGTCCATAAACTGTCGTATGGCCCGCAATGCCATGAACTATGTGTTAATTATTTGCCAAAGAATATTACTGTGAAGTTCACTTTAGAAAGTGTTTTCAATTTGTTTAGGATTCAGTTTAACTAAAAATTAATTGCACTTAACTGCCAATAGAACACACAAAAATGTCATTGCATTTTGTACATTAGAGTTAAAAATTACATTCCTGTAAAGATTGTACTGAAAGCCTTGTTGAGTGATGATTCATTTATTTACATTTGTAACTTTAAGTATTTCTGTATATAAAGTGTAATACAACATACCCTTGGTCTACCTACTCCCATCTTCTTTCTACTCATAGCACTAAGTTTATCACCTTTACTGCCTATACGGTGACCTTCTCCAGATAACTGCTGATGGGTGGGACTTGAAAGCTGGGCTAACTGTGCAGCACTCTGTCATGAAGTAACATATATTAAATATTTTACTACCAGAATATATCATAAATCTCCTTATATGGTTAGTGTTTAGAAAGAGGAAAGAGATATGATCTGTAACATGTTTACTAATTAATAACAACATCATTTCAGTATGTGATAAGTCTAATTTCTTACACAAGTTGATATCAGCCCAAGTGACATCACATCCCCTTACAAATTTCTGGATCAGGATAATGACAGTTTTAATTTGCTGCCCAGCTTATTACTGTCTGCTAATAATGTAGATAAACAATAACAATTGGTATGAAATAACTGGAAATTCATGGTAAAATAACTATCCACTTCCTTGTTTGTTTTTGCGCCCTTGTCTGTGTAAAAAACAATGGCAACAATGAATTTTTTTTAGATTAGTTGTCTGCATAGGTGTTAACATTAGATGTTTTGAGTGATAAGCAGCAACAATAGGGCCATGAGGCCCTTGATGCTCATCTGATAATATGTCCAAAATCTTCTGCAGAAGTTCAGTAGTTAATTACCTTAATTACAAGGACCAACAATAGATTTAAATTATAACCAGAAATGCATTTGTAAAATTAAGATCATGCTCTTCTTTGTGGATCTATTTCTTGAAATGCAAGTGTAACAGTAGTGTTTTGGTTAAAGGAAGATTTTGTTGACAACGATACACCATTTGTTACCAAAGGATGACAATACTCTGAAAAGTTTTTGACTTTCCTACGTAAAAAGAAGATTAAAACATAATCCATATAATAAATCTTTTCAGTTATTTTATATATCACAGATGATTTATTACATTATATCAATACCAACAATATTCTAATATACAATATTGGACTTGAAGATATTCTAATATACAATGTTAGATTTGAAGATGGATAAGTTTTGTGAAACTAGACCATGGATAATTTAGGGTAATACTGGATATGGCATTGATGTGGCATTAAACCATGTATAATTTAGGGTAATATTGGATGTGGCATTGATGTGGCATTAGACCATGGATAAATGAGGGTAATACTGGATGTGGCATTAAACCATGTATAATTTAGGGTAATATTGGATGTGACATTGATGTGGCATTAGACCATGGAGAATTAAGGGTAATACTGAATGTGACATTGATGTGGCATTAGACCATAGAGAATTTAGGGTAAAACCGGATGTGGCATTAGACCATGGAAAATTTAGGGTAATACTTGATGTGACATTAGACTATGGATAATTAAGGGTAATACTGGATGTGGATGTGGCATCGATATGGCATTAGACAATGGATACTTTAGGGTAAAACTGGATGTGGTATTAGACCATGGATAATTTAAGGGTAATATTGGATGTGGCATTAGACCATGGATAATGGTAATATTGGATGTGGCATTGATGTGACATTAGACTATGGATAATTTAGGGTAATATTGGATGTGGCATTAGACAATAGTGAATTTAGAGTAATACTGGATGTGGCATTAGACCATGGATAATTTAGGGTAATACTTGATGTGACATTAGACTATGGATAATTAAGGGTAATACTGGATGTGGCATTAGACCATAGTGAATTTAGGGTAATACTGGATGTGGCATTAGATTATGGATCATTTAAGGTAATACTGGATGTGGTATTAGACTATAGATAATTTAAGGGTAATACTGGATGTGGCATTAGATTATGGATAATTTAAGGTAATACTGGATGTGGCATTAGACCATAGTAAAATTTAGGGTAATACTGGATGTGGCATTAGATTATGGATCATTTAAGGGTAATAGTGGATGTGGCATTAGATTATGGATAATTTAAGGTAATACTGGATGTGGTATTAGACCATGGATAATTAAGAGTAATAGTGGATGTGGCATTAGACTATGGATAATTTAAGGTAATACTGGATGTGGCATTAGACCATGGATAATTTAAGGGTAATGCTGGATGTGGCATTAGACCATGGATAATTTAAGGGTAATACTGGATGTGGCATTAGACTATAGATAATTTAAGGTAATACTGGATGTGTGCATTAGACCATGGATAATTTAAGGGTAATACTGTATGTGGCATAAGACCATGGAATTAAAGGTAATACTGGATGTGGCATTAGACCATGGATAATTAAGGTAATACTGTATGTGGCATAAGACCATGGATAATTAAGGGTAATACTGGATGTGGCATTAGACCATGGATAATTAAGGGTAATACTGTATGTGGCATAAGACCATGGATAATTAAAGGTAATACTGGATGTGGCATTAGACCATACAGATAATTATGGCAATAATGGATGTGGCATTAGACCATACAGATAATTATGGCAATAATGGATGTGGGAATTGACCACGGATAATTAAGAGCAATAAAGAAAATGTGACGAGAATTTTTAGTTATCATACCTCATGGAAAATTCTGTAACTATTATTGGTCAATTCCTTATCACTTACTGTGAAACAATTCACATTAACTGAAACAGTGGTTAATATTGCCATTGGATATTTCAATGTTCACCACTAGGAATGGAAATTCAAGGAAACTATCCAGAAATTCTTCTTCTGTCCATATACCTCCTTTCTGATTAGGAGCACCAAACATCCTTACCCGTTGTCAGAATAAAAGGTAAAAGAGAACAACTTTTTGTTCGGTATAATATTGGTTGAAAGAAATATGGAGAATTGTCTCCCTTTGGGAACTTTATCCCCCTTGCCTATCGGCTCAGGATATGATGTTCCCTTGGGGAGGGAATCCTCCATAATCAACCAAGGGCATCATTTATATATCATTATTGTATGTAGTACTAGCCAATGGACAATATTGGATGTGGTATCAGACCATAGACAATTTTGGATAGTATCCACTGTGAAAATTGTTAATGGATAATAAGGGCAATAGTGGATGTTGGAATTGACCATGGGCAATTTAGGGAAATACTTGATGTGGCACTTAACCATGGATCATTTAGGGCAATACTGGATGGAACCAAAGTAGAACCATACCATAGATGATATACTTACTTTTTCTAAAGCATTAATATCAATGTCCATACTGGATATAGAATCTTCATTAAGTACAAAAGGATCATGAAATTGGTTTGAACCCTCATCCATGACAGACGATGTGTTGTCATTATCAGAATCTACAATATAAATGTAAATATACTTGTGTTGTTAGTAACAATGATAGTATACATCATATAGGGAATCTAAAGTTGTACCTATAAACCAAGGGACATCAAAATCCATTCTACAGTACAAAATCAGAAGGCCATGACATTATTATCTTTCTTCCTATAAAAACTGATGACATATTACTTCTCATGTAAAAAGTAGGTCACAATGACCTTCTTTGTGTTGTAACATGTACAACATCTAAAGTTTATCTATACATATAAATCAAACTGACAATATAACTTCTACATGATAAAATCAGTACAGTATGATGCTGTGATTATATCCCTAGTTATAAACTAATGAGATGTCGCCCAAAAGGAACAACTACACATACAGAGCAGGTGTACATGTTTTATCATAGGAAGCAGGTGTACATGTTTTATCATAGAGAGCAGGTGTGTACATGTTTTATCATAGAGAGCAGGTGTACATGTTTTATCATAGGGAGCAGGTGTATATGTTTTATCATAGAGAGCAGGTGTACATGTTTTATCATAGGGAGCAGGTGTACATGTTTTATCATAGAGAGCAGGTGTACATGTTTTATCATAGAGCAGGTGTACATGTTTTATCATAGAGAGCAGGTGTATATGTTTTATCATAGAGAGCAGGTGTACATGTTTTATCATAGAGAGCAGGTGTACATGTTTTATCATAGAGCAGGTGTACATGTTTTATCATAGAGAGCAGGTGTACATGTTTTATCATGGGGAACAGGTGTACATGTTTTATCATAGAGCAGGTGTACATGTTTTATCATACAGAGCAGGTGTACATGTTTTATCGTGGAGAGCAGGTGTACATGTTTATCTTAGAGAGCAGGTGTACATGTTTTATCATAGAGCAGGTGTACATGTTTTATCATAGAGAGCAGGTGTACATGTTTTATCATACAGAGCAGGTGTACATGTTTTATTATGTAGAACAGGTGTACATGTTTTATCATAGGGAGCAGGTGTACATGTTTTATCATGGAGAGCAAGTGTACATGTTTTATCATGGGGAACAGGTGTACATGTTTTATCATAGGGAGCAAGTGTACATGTTTTATCATAGGGAGCAGGTGTACATGTTTTATCATAGAGAGCAGGTGTACATGTTTTATCATAGGGAACAGGTGTACATGTTTTATCATAGGGAGCAGGTGTACATGTTTTATCATAGAGAGCAGGTGTACATGTTTTATCATAGGGAACAGGTGTACATGTTTTATCATAGGGAGCAGGTGTACATGTTTTATCATAGAGAGCAGGTGTACATGTTTTATCATAGAGCAGGTGTACATGTTTTATCATCGGGAGCAGGTGTACATGTTTTATCATAGGGAGCAGGTGTACATGTTTTATCATAGAGCAGGTGTACATGTTTTATCATAGGGAGCAGGTGTACATGTTTTATCATAGAGCAGGTGTACATGTTTTATCATAGGGAGCAGGTGTACATGTTTTATCATAGGGAGCAGGTGTACATGTTTTATCATGGGGAGCAGGTGTACATTTTATCATAGGGAGCAGGTGTACATGTTTTATCATAGGGAGCAGGTGTACATGTTTTATCATAGAGCAGGTGTACATGTTTTATCATAGAGCAGGTGTACATGTTTTATCATCGGGAGCAAGTGTACATGTTTTATCATCGGGAGCAGGTGTACATGTTTTATCATAGAGCAGGTGTACATGTTTTATCATAGAGCAGGTGTACATGTTTTATCATAGAGCAGGTGTACATGTTTTATCATCGGAAGCAGGTGTACATGTTTTATCATGGGGAGCAGGTGTACATGTTTTATCATAGGGAACAGGTGTACATGTTTTATCATCGGAAGCAGGTGTACATGTTTTATCATAGAGAGCAGGTGTACATGTTTTATCATAGGGAGCAGGTGTACATATTTTATCATGGGGAACAGGTGTACATGTTTTATCATAGGGAACAGGTGTACATGTTTTATCATGGGGAACAGGTGTACATGTTTTATCAGGGAGCAGGTGTACATGTTTTATCAAAGAGAGCAGGTGTACATGTTTTATCATAGGGAACAGGTGTACATGTTTTATCATAGGGAGCAGGTGTACATGTTTTATCATAGAGCAGGTGTACATGTTTTATCATCGGGAGCAGGTGTACATGTTTTATTATGTAGAACAGGTGTACATGTTTTATCATAGAGAGCAGGTGTACATGTTTATCATAGAGCAGGTGTACATGTTTTATCATCGGAGCAGGTGTACATGTTTTATCATAGGGAGCAGGTGTACATGTTTTATCATAGGGAGCAGGTGTACATGTTTTATCATAGGGAGCAGGTGTACATGTTTTATCATAGAGCAGGTGTACATGTTTTATCATAGGGAGCAGGTGTACATGTTTTATCATAGGGAGCAGGTGTACATGTTTTATCATGGGGAGCAGGTGTACATGTTTTATCATAGGGAGCAGGTGTACATGTTTTATCATAGGGAGCAGGTGTACATGTTTTATCATAGAGCAGGTGTACATGTTTTATCATAGAGCAGGTGTACATGTTTTATCATCGGGAGCAGGTGTACATGTTTTATCATCGGGAGCAGGTGTACATGTTTTATCATAGAGCAGGTGTACATGTTTTATCATAGAGCAGGTGTACATGTTTTATCATAGAGCAGGTGTACATGTTTTATCATCGGAAGCAGGTGTACATGTTTTATCATGGGGAGCAGGTGTACATGTTTTATCATAGGGAACAGGTGTACATGTTTTATCATCGGAAGCAGGTGTACATGTTTTATCATAGAGAGCAGGTGTACATGTTTTATCATCGGGAGCAGGTGTACATATTTTATCATGGGGAACAGGTGTACATGTTTTATCATAGGGAACAGGTGTACATGTTTTATCATGGGGAACAGGTGTACATGTTTTATCATAGGGAGCAGGTGTACATGTTTTATCATAGAGAGCAGGTGTACATGTTTTATCATAGGGAACAGGTGTACATGTTTTATCATGGGGAACAGGTGTACATGTTTTATCATAGAGCAGGTGTACATGTTTTATCATAGGGAGCAGGTGTACATGTTTTATCATGGGGAACAGGTGTACATGTTTTATCATAGGAGCAGGTGTACATGTTTTATCATAGAGCAGGTGTACATGTTTTATCATCGGGAGCAGGTGTACATGTTTTATTATGTAGAACAGGTGTACATGTTTTATCATAGAGAGCAGGTGTACATGTTTTATCATAGAGCAGGTGTACATGTTTTATCATCGGGAGCAGGTGTACATGTTTTATCATAGGGAGCAGGTGTACATGTTTTATCATAGAGCAGGTGTACATGTTTTATCATAGGGAGCAGGTGTACATGTTTTATCATAGAGCAGGTGTACATGTTTTATCATAGGGAGCAGGTGTACATGTTTTATCATAGGGAGCAGGTGTACATGTTTTATCATGGGAGCAGGTGTACATGTTTTATCATAGGGAGCAGGTGTACATGTTTTATCATAGGGAGCAGGTGTACATGTTTTATCATAGGGAGCAGGTGTACATGTTTTATCATAGAGCAGGTGTACATGTTTTATCATAGAGCAGGTGTACATGTTTTATCATAGAGCAGGTGTACATGTTTTATCATCGGGAGCAGGTGTACATGTTTTATCATAGAGCAGGTGTACATGTTTTATCATAGAGCAGGTGTACATGTTTTATCATCGGGAGCAGGTGTACATGTTTTATCATGGGGAGCAGGTGTACATGTTTTATCATAGGGAACAGGTGTACATGTTTTATCATCGGAAGCAGGTGTACATGTTTTATCATAGAGAGCAGGTGTACATGTTTTATCATAGGGAGCAGGTGTACATGTTTTATCATGGGGAACAGGTGTACATGTTTTATCATAGGGAACAGGTGTACATGTTTTATCATGGGGAACAGGTGTACATGTTTTATCATAGAGCAGGTGTACATGTTTTATCATAGGGAGCAGGTGTACATGTTTTATCATGGGGAACAGGTGTACATGTTTTATCATAGGGAGCAGGTGTACATGTTTTATCATAGAGCAGGTGTACATGTTTTATCATGGGGAACAGGTGTACATGTTTTATCATCGGGAGCAGGTGTACATGTTTTATTATGTAGAACAGGTGTACATGTTTTATCATAGAGCAGGTGTACATGTTTTATCATAGGGAGCAGGTGTACATGTTTTATCATGGGGAGCAGGTGTACATGTTTTATCATAGGGAGCAGGTGTACATGTTTTATCATAGGGAGCAGGTGTACATGTTTTATCATAGGGAGCAGGTGTACATGTTTTATCATAGAGCAGGTGTACATGTTTTATCATAGAGCTGGTGTACATGTTTTATCATAGAGCAGGTGTACATGTTTTATCATCGGGAGCAGGTGTACATGTTTTATCATAGAGCAGGTGTACATGTTTTATCATAGAGCAGGTGTACATGTTTTATCATCGGAAGCAGGTGTACATGTTTTATCATAGAGCAGGTGTACATGTTTTATCATAGGGAGCAGGTGTACATGTTTTATCATAAGAAGCAAGTGTACATGTTTTATCATAGGGAGCAGGTGTACATGTTTTATCATAGGGAGCAGGTGTACATGTTTTATCATGGGGAGCAGGTGTACATGTTTTATCATAGAGAGCAGGTGTACATGTTTTATCATAGGGAGCAGGTGTACATGTTTTATCATGGGGAACAGGTGTACATGTTTTATCATAGGGAACAGGTGTACATGTTTTATCATAGAGCAGGTGTACATGTTTTATCATAGGGAGCAGGTGTACATGTTTTATCATAGAGCAGGTGTACATGTTTTATCATAGGGAGCAGGTGTACATGTTTTATCATAGAGCAGGTGTACATGTTTTATCATAGGGAGCAGGTGTACATGTTTTATCATAGGGAGCAGGTGTACATGTTTTATCATGGGGAGCAGGTGTACATGTTTTATCATAGGGAGCAGGTGTACATGTTTTATCATAGGGAGCAGGTGTACATGTTTTATCATAGGGAGCAGGTGTACATGTTTTATCATAGAGCAGGTGTACATGTTTTATCATCGAGCTGGTGTACATGTTTTATCATAGAGCAGGTGTACATGTTTTATCATCGGGAGCAGGTGTACATGTTTTATCATAGAGCAGGTGTACATGTTTTATCATAGAGCAGGTGTACATGTTTTATCATCGGAAGCAGGTGTACATGTTTTATCATGGGGAGCAGGTGTACATGTTTTATCATAGGGAACAGGTGTACATGTTTTATCATCGGAAGCAGGTGTACATGTTTTATCATAGAGAGCAGGTGTACATGTTTTATCATAGGGAGCAGGTGTACATGTTTTATCATGGGGAACAGGTGTACATGTTTTATCATAGGGAACAGGTGTACATGTTTTATCATGGGGAACAGGTGTACATGTTTTATCATAGGGAGCAGGTGTACATGTTTTATCATAGAGAGCAGGTGTACATGTTTTATCATAGGGAACAGGTGTACATGTTTTATCATGGGGAACAGTGTACATGTTTTATCATAGAGCAGGTGTACATGTTTTATCATAGGGAGCAGGTGTACATGTTTTATCATGGGGAACAGGTGTACATGTTTTATCATAGGGAGCAGGTGTACATGTTTTATCATAGAGCAGGTGTACATGTTTTATCATGGGGAACAGGTGTACATGTTTTATCATCGGGAGCAGGTGTACATGTTTTATTATGTAGAACAGGTGTACATGTTTTATCATAGAGAGCAGGTGTACATGTTTTATCATAGAGCAGGTGTACATGTTTTATCATCGGGAGCAGGTGTACATGTTTTATCATAGGGAGCAGGTGTACATGTTTTATCATAGAGCAGGTGTACATGTTTTATCATAGGGAGCAGGTGTACATGTTTTATCATAGAGCAGGTGTACATGTTTTATCATAGGGAGCAGGTGTACATGTTTTATCATAGGGAGCAGGTGTACATGTTTTATCATGGGGAGCAGGTGTACATGTTTTATCATAGGGAGCAGGTGTACATGTTTTATCATAGGGAGCAGGTGTACATGTTTTATCATAGGGAGCAGGTGTACATGTTTTATCATAGAGCAGGTGTACATGTTTTATCATAGAGCAGGTGTACATGTTTTATCATAGAGCAGGTGTACATGTTTTATCATCGGGAGCAGGTGTACATGTTTTATCATAGAGCAGGTGTACATGTTTTATCATAGAGCAGGTGTACATGTTTTATCATCGGGAGCAGGTGTACATGTTTTATCATGGGGAGCAGGTGTACATGTTTTATCATAGGGAACAGGTGTACATGTTTTATCATCGGAAGCAGGTGTACATGTTTTATCATAGAGAGCAGGTGTACATGTTTTATCATAGGGAGCAGGTGTACATGTTTTATCATGGGGAACAGGTGTACATGTTTTATCATAGGGAACAGGTGTACATGTTTTATCATGGGGAACAGGTGTACATGTTTTATCATAGAGCAGGTGTACATGTTTTATCATAGGGAGCAGGTGTACATGTTTTATCATGGGGAACAGGTGTACATGTTTTATCATAGGGAGCAGGTGTACATGTTTTATCATAGAGCAGGTGTACATGTTTTATCATGGGGAACAGGTGTACATGTTTTATCATCGGGAGCAGGTGTACATGTTTTATTATGTAGAACAGGTGTACATGTTTTATCATAGGGAGCAGTGTACATGTTTTATCATAGAGCAGGTGTACATGTTTTATCATAGGGAGCAGGTGTACATGTTTTATCATAAGAAGCAAGTGTACATGTTTTATCATAGGGAGCAGGTGTACATGTTTTATCATAGGGAGCAGGTGTACATGTTTTATCATAAGAAGCAAGTGTACATGTTTTATCATAGGGAGCAGGTGTACATGTTTTATCATAGGAGCAGGTGTACATGTTTTATCATGGGGAGCAGGTGTACATGTTTTATCATAGGGAGCAGGTGTACATGTTTTATCATAGGGAGCAGGTGTACATGTTTTATCATAGAGCAGGTGTACATGTTTTATCATAGAGCAGGTGTACATGTTTTATCATAGAGCAGGTGTACATGTTTTATCATCGGGAGCAGGTGTACATGTTTTATCATAGAGCAGGTGTACATGTTTTATCATAGAGAGCAGGTGTACATGTTTTATCATGGGGAGCAGGTGTACATGTTTTATCATAGGGAGCAGGTGTACATGTTTTATCATGGGGAGCAGGTGTACATGTTTTATCATAGGGAACAGGTGTACATGTTTTATCATCGGGAGCAGGTGTACATGTTTTATCATAGAGCAGGTGTACATGTTTTATCATAGGGAGCAGGTGTACATGTTTTATCATAGAGCAGGTGTACATGTTTTATCATACAGAGCAGGTGTACATGTTTTATCATGGGGAGCAGGTGTACATGTTTTATCATCGGGAGCAGGTGTACATGTTTTATCATAGAGCAGGTGTACATGTTTTATCATAGGGAGCAGGCGTACATGTTTTATCATAGGGAACAGGTGTACATGTTTTATCATAGGGAACAGGTGTACATGTTTTATCATACAGAGCAGGTGTACATGTTTTATCGTGGAGATCAGGTGTACATGTTTTATCATGTAGAACAGGTGTACACATTTTATCATAGGGAGCAGGTGTACATGTTTTATCATAGGGAGCAGGTGTACATGTTTTATCATGGGGAACAGGTGTACATGTTTTATCATAGGGTACAAGTGTACATGTTTTATCATAGGGAGCAAGTGTACATGTTTTATCATAGGGAGCAAGTGTACATGTTTTATCATGGGGAGCAGGTGTACATGTTTTATCATAGGAGGCAGGTGTACATGTTTTATCATGGGGAGCAGGTGTACATGTTTTATCATAGGGAGCAGGTGTACATGTTTTATCATAGAGCAGGTGTACATGTTTTATCATAGAGAGCAAGTGTACATGTTTTATCATAGGGAGCAGGTGTACATGTTTTATCATAGGGAACAGGTGTACATGTTTTATCATAGAGAGCAGGTGTACATGTTTTATCATAGGGAGCAGGTGTACATGTTTTATCATGGGGAACAGGTGTACATGTTTTATCATGGGGAGCAGGTGTATGTGTTTGATCATGGGGAGCAGGTGTATATGTTTTTTTTCATGGGGAGCAGGTGTACATATTTTAACCTTTATCATGATAAGTTCATCTGTAGTAGACTGATCTTCTCCAGGACCAGGGAATCCAAACGAGAAATTTAGTTCCATCTGTAAATATTAAATAAAAAGACTTATTTAGTACAATACTACAGAAGTTCCACATTGTGTTACATAAACCACCCAGGTCATGTTTACCTATGTGTACATTTCATTATGTATTATTTCAATATAACACAATCTTACTTTTTGCTGCTATAAAACTCACTGTGGTGTTTTGTAACCCCTGATGTCCCATGCACTGCTCATCTCAAACTGAAAAACATTCATTGCAGGTTTGATTAAAATCCTTCACACTGTTTGAAATATAGAGTAACCAAAGTATTATTAGTAGCTAATCAGGGGAAGCTAAGAAAATTTAAACTTTCTTGCAAATTCTGGAATTAGGAACTTAAAATCTCTCGGGACTCAGTTTTCATATTTTTCAGAGAATAATTACCATAACAGTCTAATAGTAATAGACTTCAAGGGGCAAACATTAAATTGAAAACAAGAGGCCCATAGGCCTTAACGCTCACCTAAGTACATATCTCATGCAGAGGTTCAATGGTCAATAACATTTATTAAAGAGAACTCCTTATTTTCAGCAGTAAGGCAGAATTAAATGCAAAGATTTTTGCAAATTTATCATACCTTGTCCCGAGAATGCTACATATAATATATATATAGTCTAGCTACAATACATCATTTATAACAGCTAAAAAAGTAAAAACAAAAGTATAAAACTATGACCTTCATCTAGGCCATTACCTACAATATTCGAATATACATGCCTATACAAAAAGTTAATAGTTTTCGAGATAATTAACCATTTCAGTATCCTTTCCCATCTGTAACCTTGACCTTTAAACCCATGACCTTAATCTATATATTAAAATGATTGTTAAATCAACTCCTACAATATTCCAATATACATGTTTATACAAATTTTTTTATAGTTTTTGAGATAATTAACCATTTTGGTATTCTTTCACATCTGTGACCTTGACCTTTGAATCCATGACCTTAATCTATATATCAAAATGATCGTTAAATCAATTCCTACAATATTGTATTATACATGTCTATACAAAAAGTTTATAGTTTTTGAGATAATTAACCATTTCAGTATTCTTTCGCATGTGACCTTGACCTTTGAACCCATGACCTTTATCAATATATCAAAATTATCATTGTGCCATTACCTACAATATTCTAATATGTATGCCTATACAAAAAGTTAATAGTTTTGCAGATAATCAACTATAACGGTAATAGTTGTGCATCCTTGACCTTTGAACTCATGACCTTGATCTATGTATCAAAATGATCGTCATGTCAATACCTACAATTAACTGAAAATCCCATGCCATTATCATCTAAAATGTTTAAAAATAGCATTTTTTATCAAAGGTCAAAAACAGGGACATGACCTTGACCTTTGACCTTGACATCTTTTGGAAGAAAATAGCAAGACAAGATCAACAGTGAAAACTCCATACAATTATCTTCAGCCGTTATTGAGTTATAACAATAAATGTCTTATTTTCAAAATTACATAATTTTACGCATAAAACGCATAACCTATTTTTCGTTCAAAAAAAACCAACACAATTTTAATGTTCCCAGGTATGCCGAATCTAAATATCCAATCAAAATTTGCCTGCACCTTTTGGTTTCAGAGAAGAAGATTTTTTTGTCTTTTTGCTATTTTTAGTAACGGTGACCATCTTGTTGGGCGTGGCCAAACCCCGAACACAATTTTGAAAGGCTGTTACCCAGGCATGATAATCGCCAAGTTTCATCAAATTTGGCCCAGTAGTTTTGGAGGAGAAGATTAAAATGTAAAGTTTACACACGATGCACGACGGACAACGCACGACAGACGGTGATAGATTGCAATAGCTCATCTGAGCCTTTGGCTCAGGTGAGCTAAAAATATAAACTCTTTTCTGTGTGACACCTACCTCAGGGTCTCTGTTACGACATATAGTAGTTATAATCAGTATTCTGTGCGACACCTACCTCAGGGTCTCTGTTACGACATATAGTACAGTTATAATCAGTATTCTGTGTGACACCTACCTCAGGGTCTCTGTTACGACATATAGTACAGTTATAATCAGTATTCTGTGTGACACCTACCTCAGGGTCTCTGTTACGACACTAGTATAGTTATAATCAGTATTCTGTGTGACACCTACCTCAGGGTCTCTGTTACGAGTGAGTGAGTGAGTGAGTAATGGCGTTTAACGTCCCAGTCAAGAATATTTCACTTATATCGAGATGTCGCCAGCTATAGACGAAGGTGCAGAAATTTTGCCTGTGCGTTGCGCTGATGGCATTATACAGCAGGGTTCTTTAGCGTGCCAAGCCCACCGTGACACAGGATCTCGTTTATTTTAAGTTCCCATCCGAAAAACCGCGACTGTCATTTTGTAATGCCGAGTGCTTGAAGAAATCTCTGTTACGACATATAGTACATTTATAATCAGTATTCTGTGTGACACCTACCTCAGGGTCTCTATTTCAACATATAGTACAGTTATAATCAGTATTCTATGTGACACCTACCTCAGGGTCTCTGTTACGACATATAGTACAGTTATAATCAGTATTCTGTGCAACACCTACCTCAGGGTCTCTGTTACGACATATAGTAGAGTTATAATCAGTATTCTGTGCAACACCTACCTCAGGGTCTCTGTTACGACATATAGTACAGTTATAATCAGTATTCTGTGCAACACCTACCTCAAGGTCTCTGTTACGACATATAGTACAGTTATCAGTATTCTGTGCAACACCTACCTCAGGGTCTCTGTTACGACATATAGTACAGTTATAATCAGTATTATGTGCAACACCTACCTCAGGGTCTCTGTTACGACATATAGTACAGTTATAATCAGTATTCTGTGTGACACCTACCTCAGGGTCTCTGTTACGACATATAGTACAGTTATAATCAGTATTCTGTGTGACACCTACCTCAGGGTCTCTGTTACGACATATAGTACAGTTATAATCAGTATTCTGTGTGACACCTACCTCAGGGTCTCTGTTACGACATATAGTACAGTTATAATCAGTATTCTGTGCAACACCTACCTCAGGGTCTCTGTTACGACATATAGTACAGTTATAATCAGTATTCTGTCCTTCTTTAAGTTTCTGAAGATAAACTTCATCTATGGTTTCATCACATTTAGAATGAACATGTCTGCAAACAAAATAAAAACTAGATGTACTGATATCTTTTTCAACACACACACGTTTCATTATATTTGGTAACACCTGCAATATTTTAATTTTAGAGCAAATTATGTTCACCCTTCTTGTTTAAACTAAAATTAAGAAAAGTTTATAAAACTTTCATCAAAATCCTCCAAATAAACAGAAAAACAACCTCCAATTCCAATATTTTTTGGAAACAGTAAATGACATTAAATATCTTGGGATTAATTAAGATAGCACTGAAAAGGTTGAGAAGAGAGAGAGAAAGGTTGAGAAGAAAAAGTTGAGAGAGAGAGAGGAGGAGGAACAAAAGATTCAACACTGATGACTTACTTTTTACAAGTATTGCACTGCATCATGGCCTTCTGTGTAAACTGTCGATAGGCTTTACCACATAAAGGACAACAAAGTCCTTTATTTCGCTGTTGATAACAGCTATCACATACAGAGTAATTTAAATGCCATCGTGAACTTGGCCCACTTCCTGGAGTACGAGATCCACAATCTCCACAAACTCTGCAATTCTACAGTACAAATAAATATACACAACAGTATTATTGTATGTATTCTACAGTACAAATAAATACACACAAAAGTAATTATTGTATGTATTCTACAGTACAAATAAATACACACACGGTAATTATTGTATGTATTCTTCAGTACAAATAAATACACACAACAGTAATTATTGTATGTATTCTACAGTACAAATAAATACACACAATGGTAATTATTGTATGTATTCTACAGTACAAATAAATACACACAACAGTAATTATTGTATGTATTCTACAGTACAAATAAAAACACACCACAGTAATTATTGTATGTATTCTACAGTACAAATAAATACACACAACAGTAATTATTGTATGTATTCTACAGTACAAATAAATACAATGGTAATTATTGTATGTATTCTACAGTACAAATAAAAACACCACAGTAATTATATGTATTAATAATACATGTATGTATTCTTCAGTACAAATAAATACACACACGTAATATTGTATGTATTCTACAGTACAAATAAATACAACAACGGTAATTATTGTATGTATTCTACAGTACAAATAAATACACACACAGTAATTATTGTATGTATTCTACAGTACAAATAAATACACACAACGTAATTATTGTATGTATTCTACAGTACAAATAAATACAACGGTAATTATTGTATGTATTCTTCAGTACAAATAAAAACACCCACAGTAATTATATGTATTAATAATACATGTATGTATTCTTCAGTACAAATAAAAACACACCACAGTAATTATTGTATGTATTCTACAGTACAAATAAATACAATGGTAATTATTGTATGTATTCTTCAGTACAAATAAAACACACCACAGTAATTATTGTATGTATTCTTCAGTACAAATAAAACACACCACGTAATTATTGTATGTATTCTACAGTACAAATAAATACAACGGTAATTATTGTATGTATTCTACAGTACAAATAAATACAACGGTAATTATTGTATGTATTCTACAGTACAAATAAATACACACAATAATTATTGTATGTATTCTACAGTACAAATAAATACAACGGTAATTATCGTATGTATTCTACAGTACAAATAAATACAACGGTAATTATTGTATGTATTCTACAGTACAAATAAATACAACGGTAATTATTGTATGTATTCTACAGTACAAATAAATACAACGGTAATTATCGTATGTATTCTACAGTACAAATAAATACAACGGTAATTATCGTATGTATTCTACAGTACAAATAAATACAACGGTAATTATTGTATGTATTCTACAGTACAAATAAATACAACAGTAATTATTGTATGTATTCTACAGTACAAATAAATATACACAACGGTAATTATTGTATGTATTCTACAGTACAAATAAATACACATGGTAATTATTGTATGTATTCTACAGTACAAATAAATACACACAAAAGTAATTATTGTATGTATTCTACAGTACAAATAAATACACACAACGGTAATTATTGTATGTATTCTACAGTACAAATAAATACACACAACGGTAATTATTGTATGTATTCTACAGTACAAATAAATAACACAACGGTAATTATTGTATGTATTCTACAGTACAAATAAATACAATGGTAATTATTGTATGTATTCTACAGTACAAATAAATACACACAACGTAATTGTGTATGTATTCTACAGTACAAATAAATACACACAACAGTAATTATTGTATGTTTCTACAGTACAAATAAATACACACAACGGTAATTATTGTATGTATTCTACAGTACAAATAAATACACACAACAGTAATTATTGTATGTATTCTACAGTACAAATAAATACACACGTAATTATTGTATGTATTCTACAGTACAAATAAATACAACGGTAATTATTGTATGTATTCTACAGTACAAATAAATACACGGTAATTATCGTATGTATTCTACAGTACAAATAAATACAACGTAATTATTGTATGTATTCTTCAGTACAAATAAATACACGGTAATTATGTATGTATTCTACAGTACAAATAAATACACACAAAAGTAATTATTGTATGTATTCTACAGTACAAATAAATACACACAACAGTAATTATTGTATGTATTCTACAGTACAAATAAATACACACAACGGTAATTATTGTATGTATTCTACAGTACAAATAAATACACACAACGGTAATTATTGTATGTATTCTACAGTACAAATAAATACACACAAAAGTAATTATTGTATGTATTCTACAGTACAAATAAATACACACAACGGTAATTATTGTATGTATTCTACAGTACAAATAAATACAATGGTAATTATTGTATGTATTCTTCAGTACAAAAAAACACACCACAGTAATTATTGTATGTATTCTACAGTACAAATAAATACACACAACGGTAATTATTGTATGTATTCTACAGTACAAATAAATACAATGGTAATTATTGTATGTATTCTTCAGTACAAATAAACACACCACAGTAATTATTGTATGTATTCTACAGTACAAATAAATACACACAACGGTAATTATTGTATGTATTCTACAGTACAAATAATACACACAACGGTAATTATTGTATGTATTCTACAGTACAAATAAATACACACAACAGTAATTATTGTATGTATTCTACAGTACAAATAAATACACAGTAATTATTGTATGTATTCTCAGTACAAATACATAATTAATGTAATAAATACATGTATGTATTCATGTTTAAATACATTAATTCTTGTTTCTAAAGAATGTGTTATTTTAAAAATAACTTTTAATATGTTGTGGTTTATGGGGTTTGAAAGTGGCAGTTCTATCATAAATTACTTTATGTCCCTGACCTTGCACTAAACTGGTATATCAAATCCTTTTGAAAACAAATCTACTCATCAATAAATCTTGCTAGTAGTTTTAAGCTTTCATTTTCATTATTTTCAGTTTCATGAACAGATTGAGAATTGAGTTCTTGTTTATAGCTAGTATTGACAATGACAACTGAATTAATTTCAATCAAATCTATCTTGTACAAACATGAAACTTGTATCATGATAATAAAGCCCATTTACCAATAAACAGGTATATTGTTACACTTCTATCTTCTATATATCAAAATGATTAGTATGCCAATACCAATTATATTCTAATATGCTGACGAATACATAACATTTAGTTTTCAAAATAATTAACCATTTCATTATTCTTTTGCATCTGGGACCTTGAGCTTTGCACCTATGACGTCCATCTATATATCAAAATGATATTCTAATATACACATGTGCATGTATACCTTAACAACAAATTATTAGTTTTGAATTAGAAATTATCTTGTTATGAAACAAATACTTAAAAGATGTTGAATTTTGATTGGTCAATTATTCAATTTTGATAAATAGCCCGATTAAATCAACTGCAATTGGTGCAATTATGCTATGAAATGTATGGTATTCAAAACTTTATATGTGTTTATAATTCGTTAAACTTGCCTTAAAATACGGAAATACAATATGATTTAGGAATGGAGGTGTTTACCATATTAGAAATTGATTAGATTCAATTGGGAGGGACTCAACTGATTAAAAGTAAGTACATTACCCTTCTGAACCCCAAGTCAGAAATGACACTCCACCCCTGACACTCCACCCCCATAATGGAGAGCTAAAAAATGAAGAAAAACAATAAGTCTTCCAACTAGTATACTAGGTGGAAGACTTAATAATAAGCAAAGGGGTAAACAGAACTAGAAAGTTGTTTTTGCAAAAATCACATGTCTCCCTTTTAGTATATGTCAAGTCAAATGTAATCAGCAAATTTTACTATTATTTGAATTTGTTAAAAGATGAAATAAAAGCCTGTTTAGTAATCTTGCACACTTAAGGATTTATTTAAAGGAACAATCTGTTCAAAGTAAATGAATGTACTGAAAATTATTTACAAATGTTTAATTTTTGTGAATCAAAAATTATTTTGTAATAAGCACCTGTAGATTTTCCAAAAAAGATTTGATACTTCATTGTCCTGTAACGGTCATTTCAATGGATGCGCAATACTACTAGGTACCCCTAGCTTTTATATCCCCAGGGGTCCCACCCCTGGGGATAGAAGGACTCCGTTTTAACTTCTTAATACCCTCTCGATCCCTTCAATTTCAAAGACCAATTTAATGGATTTCCTTTCCAAAAGGCAAGCTTAAATGAATATAGACCAATTCATAGATTTTAAAATAATTTTAATAGCATAATTGTACCCATTTTATGAATAGCATTGTTTTAATCCCCTATTATCTTTTTATCAAGTGGTATGTTCAGAAAACAATCTTATTGTACATAGGTTTGTTACACCCATCAGTTTACTGTTAACCAGCAATTAACTGACCAATCAAATACTTCTCTTAGAGCATTTAAATCTTGAAATGAAAAAAAAATCACAAGTAAATTTCTAATAATACATTCAAAATGAGTCTTACTATATTCAGGTATACTCGGGGAAGGGGAGTGCAGAGATGGACAGGGTTAGGCACAAACTTCTAAATGATTGAGATCCCCACCTCTGAACTATGTATTTTGTAGATCTTTATGAAAAATTGAATAAAGTGATACTACAGAAAGAGCCCAGAGGGATTATTCCCAACCTATGGGTACAGAGGGCACATATTGGAGTCCCATTCCTGGGGACAAACTTATGATTACAGCCCCATTCACAGATTTGAATACAAATTCAATAGCATCATTCGGGGGGGGGGTCGATCTATGCATAGTCCGACGGATGTTTTTTTTTTTTTTGGAAAAAGAAACAATGTACCAAACCATGTATTGCTGAATTAAATGGTAGAAAATAATAATTTCATAAATATATGAAAAAGACAATCGGTAATTAAAATTTTAAAAAGTTGTACCCGATCGTTTTGTCATTTCGGATAGAGAGAAAGTAGAGTTTTGCAGATCCTACCGTCGCTATGAGGGGGTACATTCTACCGGTTGTATGTAACTGGATCATTTGCTGTTAATCTGGGTTTTAATTAACTGCTGATTATCACTCACAATATTCCCGTTTCATGTTAATGCTGAAGTACAGTTGTTTTACCAGTTCCGAATTTTTACTACCGAATAATCTAAAATTTTAATCCCGTTCAATTAAAGGAATCGCAAAATAACTTTCTAAATTTGCTTCTACTTGAATGTATGGGCATTAATTGTTTAAATAATATAACCTTCAACCGCTTCCTAAATGTATGTGCAGGACAGGTCGACAGATTGTTGGTGACCTAGTTTAACGATGTAAACAAATCGTGATCACGGAAATGCTTTTTTCAAGAAAACATACTACCACGTGTTTTTGAGGACAGGTGTCGATATTTTGGAATCAGTAAACATTTGTATTATTACACCACATAAATTTTATTTCCTCTGCTTGTGGATGACGTCTGCAGCAGCGCTTATATGAAACCCTGTTCGGAACTGGTAAAACGACTGTATTTAAAATTTCCACACAACACTGTACGAATTATCTCCCTTTCACGAAAGTAAAATCTAATCGATAAACATTTTAAAATATGACACAATTGCCTCAACATCAAAATACGTTATCATGACCTTCAAAATAAATTTAAATTTCCGTAGATTTCACGAAGAATTAATTAAACAACCTGCCGTTGCTGTTCATTTCATAAAAAGTTATGATTTTACATCGTTGGACGCAAACTTCTCGAACTACTTTTTATTGTAAACATGAGATCAGTTCGCCAAATTGCAGAAATTATTAGATGCATCCCGTCGCAATATTTTACTAGATTCCGAAATGTATTCCGAAAATTTATTCCAAATGTGCATATGTAACCAAATGCATTACCCGTCTCAGAATACATATCTCACGATAAAACAGATATACTTCTTTCACGCTCATTTACCAGGCGCACTATTTCCAGGTGTACTCATATCTTATAATTTCATAGCAAAGAAGCTCGATATCTTGGAAGAAAGTGATAGCAATGTACGCGTTCACTTTGTTCACGCTGTACAAAAACTATCCCTAGGGTGGAGGACTTCCCTCACTGTGCTTGCCTCAATTACAATTGTAGCTACATTTACATCTGCACTGATCACACATCTAATTACATGCTGAATCCTTAGCAAAAATCAACAGCTTTGAATTTTTATGTATTAAATATGATTCAAAGGAATATTAAGCTCCAACACAAATTCCAACATAGCCATAATATACCATCCTCCACTCCATTCCAACCCTTCTTCATTTGCTTCATTTAGGGAATGACACAACTACATGTATTTCAAGCTAGGATGTGTTTATTTATGATATAGTGCGAATTGCAGATAAATATCACTTAATATGAACCCTTACCTGGTGTCATTTATGAATGTTTTAAAACCCCTCGGATAATGTATATTTGATCCCTAATCAGCTAATTATGGGTTTGCTCATTTAATTAGGCAAGTGTATATACCAGGTTATAACAGGTGAATATATTCTTGATGAAAACATTTGACTTTTGGGATTATTTTATCTTAAAGAATTTAATTAAGCATTAAACGTTGTTTGTAATTGATCTATGATGGTTTAGATTGAATGGCTCTTAAATAAACCGCGAAGCAGGTCACCTAGTGTGAAACTCCTCTATTACCATAATACAGGAAAGAATGAAAACAAGAGGCCCATAGGCCTTAACGCTCACCTGTAAACTTGACCTTTGAACCCATGACCCTCATTTATATATCAAAATGATCATTAAGCCAATACCTACAATATTCTAACATACATTCCTATACAAAATAGTTATAGTTTTCAAGATAATCAACCAATTCAGTATTCATTTGCATCTGTGACCTTGAACTTTGAACTCTTGACCTTCATTCATACATCAAAATGATTATTAGGCCAATACCTACAATATTCCAATACATATGCCTATACAAAAAGTTTATAGTTTTTGAGATAATCAACCATTTCAGTACTCGCTTGCATATGTGACCTTGACCTTTGAACCCATGACTTTCATCCATATATCAAAATGACTGTAAGGCCAATACCTACAATATTCTAATATGTACATGCCTATACAAAAAGTTTATAGTTTTTGAGATAATTTACCATCTCAGTACTTGTTTGCATCTGTGACCTTGACCTTTGAACTCATGATCTTTGTTCATATATCAAAATGACCATTGTGCCATTACCAACAATATTCTAATATGCATGTCTATATAAAAAGTTAATAGTTTTGCAGATAATCAACTCTTATGGTAATAGTTGTGCATCTCTGACCTTGACTTTGAACCCATGACCTTGATCTATGTATCAAAATGATTGTCGTGTCAATACTTACAATTAACTGAAAATCCCATACCATTATCTCCTGAAATGTTTTAAAAAAATAGCATTTTTTTGTCAAAGGTCAAAAACTGGGACATGACCTTGACCTTTGACATCTATTGGAAGAAAATAGCAAGACAAGATCAACAGTGAAAACTCCATACAAATATCTTTAGCTGTTATCGAGTTATAACAATAAATGTCTTATTTTCAAAATTACATAATTTTACGCAAAAAACGCGTACCGGTAATCTATTTTTCGTTCAATTTTCATGAAAAACACAATTTTAATTTTCCAAGGTATGCTGAATCCAAATATCCAATCAAAATTTGCCTGCACTTTTTGGTTTCAGAGAAGATTTTTTTGTCTTTTTGCTATTTTTAGTAATGGCAGCCATCTAATAGGGCGTGGCCAAACCCCGAACACAATTTTGAAAGGCTGTTACCCAGGCATGATAATCGCCAAGTTTCATCAAATTTGGCCCAGTAGTTTTGGAGGAGAAGATTAAAATGTAAAGTTTACACACGACAGACGACGCACGACGGATGATGGACTGTGATAGATTGCAATAGCTTATCCGAGCCTTTGGCTCCGGTGAGCTAATTACAAACTTTGACAATGTGTAACAATGTTGTAGAAACATATGATAGTGACTTACTTTACATTTCCACCCATTTTTAGGTATAGCCGTCATAACAGGCTTGAGACAGAAAGTATGGTAGCCTTTATCACAGGTATCACAAACTAACATTTTACTGTCTTCACCGGGGTGTCTAAAACAAAGATCAAATGTTTCTGCATGAAAATAAATGCATAGAAAATAGTTTTTGGATTAAAATATACATGTTCCATGTCTAGAATAAATGTTTCAGGAAAAATATATAATGTGTAAAAAATAAATACAAATAGTTTCTGAACAAATATTAATGTCTAAAATAAGCCTTGTCTCTGACTGAAATGTTTTAACCCCTCGGGTGAGATTTCCCAATCCTACATGGATACTCCGACTAAAATGTTTAACCCTGTAAGATGACAGAGGTCATGTTCACCGCATTATGGCGTCATATAACTGATTATGACCTCACTAAAGGTCACATAGTCATGTGAGATACGCATATCTCACTCATGAGCAGATATAGAAGAGCAAATGGTTCTATAGTTCTGGAAAAAAAAATTGAGTATAAAACACATGTGGCTTCTACACAGTTATAACGAATATAATCTCTGAATTGCTTATATAATCGAAGCCACCATTGTCATTTATTTTGAAGTATTTACCTGCACATCTGACATATTTTGCAATCTGGGCATTGCCATCCTGATCTGACCTCTGGTGTCATGGCAACAGCAGGATGTAAACAACTAGCATGATAATGATGCCCACAGCTTGTGCAGAACAACTGTTCAGTAATGTTACCTACAGTATCACATATAACACAGAGGGCTTCATCCCCAGCTGAAATACAAAAATATACATTGTATATATAGATGCACGTGCAAAACATCATGAGTGTTGACATTTCTATACATGACACCACTGAAAAATATAAATATTAAAATACATATACATAATAAGGGGTTACATTATTTAAAACTACAATGATAGTCATTGACCCTTGTTAACATCCTTCAACCTTACTGAAACTACAATGATAAAGTCATTGACCCTTGTTAACATCATGTTTGCAATCTGGGCATTGCCATCCTGATACTCAATGCCCAGATTGCAAACATGATGTTAAAGTAAAATCATGTTGTGATAATCAATAATACAAAAGTGTATCTCAATTAGAATGTACAGTAAAAGTGAAAGCTGTTATGGCCCAGTAGATTTGGAGGAGATGATTTAAATGTTATTACTTAAATGAATTGTCAATGCCAGACGATGGGCCATCGCAATAGTTCAACTGAGCTTTTACCCAAGATGTGTTAACCCAATATTGTGTAAAAGATACAGAACAGTACAATTTACTGGACTTGAGTATAAAAGATTAACTTACCTATAGATAGAGCTTGCTCTGAATGTTCTGGACAAAGTAGTGACAGAGTTTTTATATCCTGAAAATGAACAAACAGCATAACATGACTGAAATTTTTACCTAGATATACCCAGACACAGGATTATTATGACGAAACATGTCATACAAATACTGTAGAAAGTTGACCCAAAAAAATGAACCCATTTAGAATAATAATTTTGTTGGTTATATGGTTTTATCTTAAAGTTGACATTAAGACATGTGTTATTACTATGGTGGTATTACCAGCACCATTTATGTCGGGTCCAGAGCCCTGATGATGAGAAAATGACAGGTGCTTAATTTGTGGTTTAAATTCTTTAATTGGTTCTCTAATGATTGCTCATTTTGTGAATATCTTGCTCATTTTCCCCAATGAGAGCATAAACGAGAAATAATAAGCTACACTATCAACCTGTATTCTCTTACCAGTATTCTGGACTGCACATGTTTAAACACATCTCGTTTCTTTTATATCAGCAATGTTAATGACAACTGAAGAGTGCTTGTATCAAAGATTTACTTGGCCAAATTATAACAATGAAACCTTCCTTATGTACATACAACTTGATACTATAGTCAGGCAATGGGCATTGTATAGACCAGTGGTCAGTGTTTATGCAGCACTTGCCATCACTACTGTGATTGAAAAACACTACCATCTGGAAACTACAAAGTGTATTTTCAGCAACCATGACCTACACATTGATATTTTGACCTCAAACTCAATTTTCCCTATTTTATCATTGATTGGCTCAATAAAATTGTTCATCACTGACTCAAGCTATCATCTGGAGACCAGACAGATAGGTAGACTGAAAGAGAACCACTATAATCCTCTCTGCTTTTACTTACCACAGGACTAATAACCAACATTTCTTACCCTGTTAATTCGTCAAGGTTAAAAATTTCTCCCTCAACTGAATCTTGGACAAAATGGTTATACATGATAAAAGACAAACCTGAAAACAGGCACCTGCTGCAGCACAAGGGTAATGATATTTTTTATTGCACCTTGGAATCCGACAACTTATAGTAGCACCATAGTTACGACAATAACTGCATTTCTGAAATTGATTAAGATAATGAAAACTCAAAGTTGATATACTCATAGTCACTTTATTATTAGTAGCAGCTCAAATTGCTGTATTTTATAACCAGAGGCTCAGTGTGGCTGAGCCTGTATCGCTCACCTGACTAAAATGCTTTTAAAGCAAATTTGTATTCCAGTGATGAAAAAATGCACTGTTTATATCAGACAGAATGGCTAAGGAAATCACTGTAGAACTATATGTACCATTCACAGTTTTTTCAATCTGATTAAAATCACATCTCTCACTTGCTCCCCCATTTTTGATATAGGCGCAGAGTGGGAGATCTGAGGAAACACCGTTTAGGGGCATATGTGAATGAGCCATTGTTGTAACATTTATTGTCCAATGAAATTTCAGCTTCGGAGATTTTGAAAGTGTTTTGCCTTTATTGTAAATGAAACGGGCAATTTGAATTTGTCAATCTAAGTAAAAGTAAAGGACCTTCTATACATCATTCCCATAAAGTTTAGTTCAATTTGCTTTAGTAGCTTTAGAGGAGATAGCAAATATATGCTATTCCCATAGGGTTAAACTATGCTCTGTGCTGGCAGCCATCTTTTTTGGCAGATCAATCTATGTAAAAGACCTTCTATACATCATTCCTGTACAGTTTGGTTCAATTTGCTTTAGTAATTTCTGAGGACATAGTCAAAAATGCGTTTTTCCCATAGGGTCCATTGTTAAACTATCTTCTGCCCTGGCGGCCATGTTTTTCGGCGGATCACATAAATTTTGGCAATCTACGTAAAGGACCTTCCTTAAACCATTTTTGGTTCAATTTGCTTCAGTCATTTCTGAGGACATAGTCAAAAATGCGTTTTTCCCATAGGGTCCAATGTTAAACTACCTTTTGCGCTGGCAGCCATGTTTTTTGGCCAATCAGGAAAATTTTGGCAATCTGAGTAAAGGATCTTCTATACATCATTCCTGTAAAGTTTAGTTCAATTTGCTTCACAAGCTTCAGAGGAAATAGCATATATATGCTTTTCCCATAGGGTCCAATGTTAAACTATCTTCTGCGCTGGCGGCCATGTTTTTTGGTGGATCAGAAAAATTTTGGAAATCTAAGTAAAGGACCTTCTATACATCATTTCTGTAAAGTTTGGTTAAATTCACTTCCGTCATTTCTGAGGAGATAGCCAAAATGCATTTTTCCTATAGGGTCCCATGTTAAACTACCTTTTGCTCTGGCAGCCATGTTTTTTGGCCAATCAGAAAAATTTTGGCAATCTATGTAAAGGATCTCCAATACATCATTCTTCTAAAGTTTGGTTAAGTTTGCTTCAATAGTTTCAGAGGAGATAGCCAAAATGTGTTTTTCCCATAGGGTCCAATGTTAAACTATGTTCCCCGCTGGCAGCCATATTTTTAGGCGGATCAGAAAAATTTCGGCAATCTTTGCAAAAGACCTTCCATACATTATTCCTGTAAAGTTTAATTGAATTCGCTTCAGTCGTTTCAGAGAAGATAGCCAAAATGTGCGTTTTCCCATAGGGCCCAATGTTAAACTTTGTTTGGCCCTGGCGGCCATTTTTTTTGGCGGATCAGAAAAATTTGGGCAATCTTAGTAAATGACCTTGCATACATTATTCCTGTAAAGCTTAATTGAATTCGCTTCAGTCGTTTCAGAGAAGATAGCCAAAATGTGCATTTTCCCATAGGGCCCAATGTTAAACTTTGTTGGCCCTGGCGGCCATTTTTTTGGCGGATCAGAAAAATTTGGGCAATCTTAGTAAATGACCTTGCATACATTATTCGTGTAAAGTTTGGTTCAAATTGGCTCAACGGTTTCAAAGGAGATAGCAAATATATGCTTTTCCCATAGGGTCTAATGTTAAACTATCTTCTGCGCTGGCGGCCATGTTTTTTGACGGATCAGAAAAATTTTGGCAATCTAAGTAAAGGACCTTCCTTACACCATTCCTGTAAAGTGTGGGTAAATTTGCTTCAGTCATTTCTGAGGAAATAGTCAAAAATGCATTTTTCCCATAGGGTCCAATGTTAAACTATCTTCTGCACTGGCAGCCATGTTTTTTGGCGGATCAAAAAAATTTCGGCAATCTAAGTAAAGGACCTTTCATACATCATTCCTGTAAAGTTTGGTTAAAATTGGTTCAGGGGTTTCAGAGGAGATAGCCAAAATGTGAAAAGTTTACAGACGGACTGACAGACTGACGGACTGACGGACAGACTGACGGACGACGGACGCCGAGTGATGGCAAAAGCTCACATGGCCTTTAGGCCAGGTGAGCTAAAAAGGAAACTTCAAGTCTGAATGGTCTATTTAGTGTTTCCTGTCACAGAGTCTCTCACCACCTAGGTTAAAATCCCCCTCTGACAGATCCATGTGTGAGAAAGTTTGCTTGGCAGAAGATGGTGGTTTTCTTCAGACACATAACGATGCCCAATTATTTGAAAGCCAGATCTGGCCACCATGAACAAACTATTCTACTCCACTAAAGGACCTTCCACATGTATCAAACTTGGTTTCATTTGGCAAATCAGTTATAGAGAGAGATGATTTTTAAAGGATCAGCTGATTTCAGCATCTATTTTCCTTATTCTGCTTATAATAAGCCAATTAAAAAGTTATTGCTAAAGCCAGTTGTGCTAATAATACACACTATTTAGATATTTTAACTTGAAACCATAAATAGTTACATATTTTGTTAGAAATTTTAGATTAAATCATCCCAACAAAAACAAATACCATTATTAAATTTTTCATTTCAATCAGCTGGATTTAAACAATTGTTTCGAAAAGAAAAACATAGCATTGCCTTGCTGCTGTACGGCGTAGTTGGAAAAATGGTGTTGGAGTAGGACTATGAATATAACTGAATATCCCCCTCCTGGGGGAGGGGTCGATCGATGCATAGTTAGATAGGTGGTGTATTTGAAAAAAGAAAAAAATGTACCAAACCATGTATTGCTCAGTAAAAAAGACAGAAAATAATAATTCCATAAATATATGAAAAAGATGATCGTTAATTAAAACTTAATAAAGTTTTATCAATTGTACCTTCAGGATCGATCGTTGTTTGTCATTTTGGATAAAGAGAAAGTAGAGTTTTTGCAAACCCGACCGCTGCTTTAGGAGGTTCATTCTAGCGTTTGTATGTAACTGGATAATTTGCTGTATAAGTCTGGTTTTTAAAAAACTGCTGATTATCATTCACAATATTCCCGTTTCATGTTAATTTTGCTTCCAAATCGGTCAAGTATTTTGCACACGGCACTGTACTAGTTATCTCCCTTTCACGGAAGTGAAATGTAATCGATAAATCATTTTTAAAATGTGACAGAACACCGCAACACCAAAATACTTTATTATACCCTTTAAAATAAATTCAAATTACCATAGATTTCATAAAGAATTAGTTAAATCCACCTGCCATTGCTGCTTATTTCATAAAACGTTATGATTTTACATCGTGGCACGCAAACTTCCTGGACTACTTTTTATTGTATTTACAAGATCAGTTCGCCAGATTGCACAAATTATTGGAATAATTATACTAGATTTCGAAATATATTTCGAAAATTTATTCCAAATGTGCATATGTAACCAAATGCATTACCCGTCTCAGAATACATATCTCACGATAAAACAGATATATTTCTTTCACGTTCATTTACCAGGCGCACAATTTCCATGCGTACTCATTTCATACCATTTCATAGTAAAGAAGCCCGATCTTGGCAGAAAGCGATAACAATGTACGCTTTTACTGTCGTGAACGCCGTACAATAAATATTTACTTTATGAAGGCATATATTGTTAAAAGTCTACTAACCTGAGACAGACCAACAAACACAGCTCTGTCTACAAACTTTAATATTCCCTCCTGGGACTGTATTACCCCCTCTGACCATGCCCCACAACAATGATGTGCCCATGTATGACCTACAAAATAACATACATATCTCTTTAAATAATCTATGATTAATGTTGTGCTCAGTATTAACTAGTAATTCTAGTTTGCTATGTATAAAAGTTTTCTGTTGGCCGAGTGCTGCAATAATGAGCCATGATGTCGGAGATTAATACACAAACCTATAAATCATATTGTAGAAACAACCCAGTACAGGCTCAAAACAATCCACAACACCCTGGGCTCAAAACAATCCACAACACACTGGGCTCAAAATGTCAACATTTTTCTTATATCAACTCAGTAGGATATGTGGAGTCCCAAAGCATTGTAATTATTGCGGTGCTTCTGTAATCCATCCTGATGAAAGCTTGACCAGACCCACGACAAAAAAAAAAAAAAAAAAAAAAACAAGAGGCCCATGGGCCTTAACGCTCACCTATGACCTTGACCTTTGAACCCATGACCCTCATTCATATATCAAACTGATCATTAGGTCAATACCTACAATATTCTAGAATAGATGCCTATTCAAAATATTTATAGTTTTCAAGATAATTAACCACTTCAGTATTAATTTGCATCCATGACCTTGCCCTTTGAACTCATGACATTTATTCATATATCAAAATTATCATTAGACCAATACCTACAATATTCCAATACATATGCCTATACAAGGAGTTTATAGTTTTTGAGATAATCAACCATTTCAGTACTTGCTTGCATTTGTGCCCTTGACCTTTGAACCCATGACCTTCATTCATATATCAAAATGACTGTTAGGCCAATACCTACAATATTCTAATATGTACATGCCTATACAAAAAGTTTATAGTTTTTTTGATAATTTACCATTTCAGTACTTGTTTGCATCTGTGACCTTGACCTTTGAACCCATGACCTTTATTAATATATCAAAATGACCATTGTGCCATTTCCTACAATATTCTAATATGTATGCCTATACAAAGTTAATAGTTTTGCAGATAATCAACTATAACGGTAATAGTTGTGCATCTTTGACCTTGACCTTTGAACACATGACCTTGATCTATTTATCAAAATGATCGTCATGTCAATACCTACAATTAACTGAAAATCCCATGCCATTATCACCTGAAATGTTTAAAAAAAATAGCATTTTTTATCAAAGGTCAAAAACAGGGACATGACCTTGACATCTTTTGGAAGAAAATAGCAAGACAAGATCAACAGAGAAAACTCCATACAATTATCTTCAGCCATTATTGAGTTATAACGATAAATGTCTCATTTTCAAAATTACATAATTTTACACAAAAAACACGCACCTGTAACCTATTTTCTGTTTAATTTTCATGAAAAACACAATTTTATTGTTCCCAGGTATGCTGAATCTAAATATCCAATGAAAATTTGCCTGCACCTTTTGGTTTCAGAGAAGAAGATTATTTTGTATTTTTGTTATTTTAATAACGGTGGCCATCTTGTTGGGCGTGGCCAGACCCGAACATAATTTTGAAAGGTTGTTACCAAAGCATGATAATCGCAAAGTTTCATCAAATTTGGCCCAGTAGTTTTGGAAAAGAAGATTAAAATGTATAGTTTACACCTGGTTTACATCTGTATCTACTGTCTTATAACATCAGTAAGACTGGATTATATTTACCTGAAGGGTCAAACACCTGGTTTACATCTGTATCCTCTTGTCTTATAACATCCGTAAGACTGGATTATATTTACCTGAAGGGTCAAACACCTGGTTTACATCTGTATCCTCTTGTCGTATAACACCAGTAAGACTGGATTATATTTACCTGAAGGGTCAAACACCTGGTTTACATCTGTATCCTCTTGTCGTATAACATCAGTAAGACTGGATTATATTTACCTGAAGGGTCAAACACCTGGTTTACATCTGTATCCTCTTGTCTTATAACATCAGTAAGACTGGATTATATTTACCTGAAGGGTCAAACACCTGGTTTACATCTGTATCCTCTTGTCGTATAACACCAGTAAGACTGGATTATATTTACCTGAAGGGTCAAACACCTGGTTTACATCTGTATCCTCTTGTCGTATAACATCAGTAAGACTGGATTATATTTACCTGAAGGGTCAAACACCTGGTTTACATCTGTATCCTCTTGTCTTATAACATCAGTAAGACTGGATTATATTTACCTGAAGGGTCAAACACCTGGTTTACATCTGTATCCTCTTGTCTTATAACACCATTAAGACTGGATTATATTTACCTGAAGGGTCAAACACCTGGTTTACATCTGTATCCTCTTGTCTTATAACATCCGTAAGACTGGATTATATTTACCTGAAGGGTCAAACACCTGGTTTACATCTGTATCCTCTTGTCGTATAACACCAGTAAGACTGGATTATATTTACCTGAAGGGTCAAACACCTGGTTTACATCTGTATCCTCTTGTCTTATAACATCCGTAAGACTGGATTATATTTACCTGAAGGGTCAAACACCTGGTTTACATCTGTATCCTCTTGTCGTATAACATCAGTAAGACTGGATTATATTTACCTGAAGGGTCAAACACCTGGTTTACATCTGTATCCTCTTGTCTTATAACATCAGTAAGACTGGATTATATTTACCTGAAGGGTCAAACACCTGGTTTACATCTGTATCCTCTTGTCGTATAACACCAGTAAGACTGGATTATATTTACCTGAAGGGTCAAACACCTGGTTTACATCTGTATCCTCTTGTCTTATAACATCCGTAAGACTGGATTATATTTACCTGAAGGGTCAAACACCTGGTTTACATCTGTATCCTCTTGTCGTATAACACCAGTAAGACTGGATTATATTTACCTGAAGGGTCAAACACCTGGTTTACATCTGTATCCTCTTGTCTTATAACATCCGTAAGACTGGATTATATTTACCTGAAGGGTCAAACACCTGGTTTACATCTGTATCCTCTTGTCGTATAACACCAGTAAGACTGGATTATATTTACCTGAAGGGTCAAACACCTGGTTTACATCTGTATCCTCTTGTCGTATAACACCAGTAAGACTGGATTATATTTACCTGAAGGGTCAAACACCTGGTTTACATCTGTATCCTCTTGTCTTATAACACCAGTAAGACTGGATTATATTTACCTGAAGGGTCAAACACCTGGTTTACATCTGTATCCTCTTGTCGTATAACACCAGTAAGACTGGATTATATTTACCTGAAGGGTCAAACACCTGGTTTACATCTGTATCCTCTTGTCTTATAACACCAGTAAGACTGGATTATATTTACCTGAAGGGTCAAACACCTGGTTTACATCTGTATCCTCTTGTCTTATAACATCCGTAAGACTGGATTATATTTACCTGAAGGGTCAAACACCTGGTTTACATGTGTATCCTCTTGTCTTATAACATCAGTAAGACTGGATTATATTTACCTGAAGGGTCAAACACCTGGTTTACATGTGTATCCTCTTGTCTTATAACATCAGTAAGACTGGATTATATTTACCTGAAGGGTCAAACACCTGGTTTACATCTGTATCCTCTTGTCTTATAACACCAGTAAGACTGGATTATATTTACCTGAAGGGTCAAACACCTGGTTTACATCTGTATCCTCTTGTCTTATAACATCCGTAAGACTGGATTATATTTACCTGAAGGGTCAAACACCTGGTTTACATGTGTATCCTCTTGTCTTATAACATCAGTAAGACTGGATTATATTTACCTGAAGGGTCAAACACCTGGTTTACATGTGTATCCTCTTGTCTTATAACATCAGTAAGACTGGATTATATTTACCTGAAGGGTCAAACACCTGGTTTACATCTGTATCCTCTTGTCTTATAACACCAGTAAGACTGGATTATATTTACCTGAAGGGTCAAACACCTGGTTTACATGTGTATCCTCTTGTCTTATAACATCAGTAAGACTGGATTATATTTACCTGAAGGGTCAAACACCTGGTTTACATGTGTATCCTCTTGTCTTATAACATCAGTAAGACTGGATTATATTTACCTGAAGGGTCAAACACCTGGTTTACATCTGTATCCTCTTGTCTTATAACATCCGTAAGACTGGATTATATTTACCTGAAGGGTCAAACACCTGGTTTACATCTGTATCCTCTTGTCTTATAACATCAGTAAGACTGGATTATATTTACCTGAAGGGTCAAACACCTGGTTTACATCTGTATCCTCTTGTCTTATAACACCATTAAGACTGGATTATATTTACCTGAAGGGTCAAACACCTGGTTTACATCTGTATCCTCTTGTCTTATAACATCCGTAAGACTGGATTATATTTACCTGAAGGGTCAAACACCTGGTTTACATCTGTATCCTCTTGTCTTATAACATCAGTAAGACTGGATTATATTTACTGAAGGGTCAAACACCTGGTTTACATCTGTATCTACTGTCTTATAACATCCGTAAGACTGGATTATATTTACCTGAAGGGTCAAACACCTGGTTTACATCTGTATCCTCTGAGAATCCAACCATACTTAGTTCATCACCGAGTATATTAAATGGGTAACCCTCAAAATGAGGATTTCTTCTGGGAGATTTACTTCTTTCTCTGTAATATACAAGCCATGTAAAATTCATATATAAATAAATTGCATTCACAAAAACCAGTTTTCAAGTAGATTTTGTACAATTAATGTTACCAGTATAATTAATACAGTACACATGTATTGCATCTACTAAGTTGCTCAATAATGATTGTAATCAATATGGCCTATGATGATCAACTGTATATCATTAATTGTAATGTTATGTTATATGGCACAATCTGTCATGGAAACATGTCAAACAGCAGTTTCAAGCTTTTCAAAGAAGCAAATAAAAAGTTAACGTTATTTGCATAATTTGTGAATATTGAGTCAACAAGAATAGAATTCCAGGGTCCCCCGCCGGTCAAGCAGTATACTAGTATACTGTATAACTCCATAACTCATAAGTCCCATAACTCCAACAAAAAGTATCGACCAAGGCTGATTTACGAACTTGACCAAGGTATTAGTAGTATAAACATTTGGTATAAATTTAATGAAAATCCGTCAAAATTTGTAGGCATGAGAGCGCTTACAAGGTCAAGTTTTGGATAAAACAGGGTCATTATTGTGGTCAAAGTCCCATAACTCCAAAACAAAGTGTCAACCATTGGTGATTTTCGAACTTGACCAAGGTATTAATGGTATAAACATTTGGTATAAATTTAATGAAAATCCGTCATAATTTGTAGGCATGAGAGCGCTTACAAGGTCAAGTTTTGGATAAAACAGAGTCATTATTGTGGTCAAAGTCCCATAACTCCAACAAAAAGTATTGACCAATGCTGATTTTCGAACTTGACCAAGGTAATAGTGGTATAAACATTTGGTATAAATTTAATGAAAATCTGTCAAAATTTGTAGGCATGAGAGCGCTTACAAGGTCAAGTTTTGGATAAAACAAAGTCATTATTGTGGTCAAAGTCCCATAACTCACACAAAAAGTATCGACCAATGCTGATTTTCGAACTTGACCAAGGTAATAGTGGTATAAACATTTGGTATAAATTTAATGAAAATCCATCAAAATGTGTAGGCATGAGAGCGCTTACAAAAAGTGTGACGGACGGACACACGGACGGACGGACGCCCGGCATTTCTATGTCCCCGCTCCGCGTTGCAGCGGGGGACAATAAAAAAATGAACCTGTAAAAAGTGTTAAATGGCCAGTTAAATAATTTCCATATTTTTAATTTAAACAAATTGGTTGAACAGGATTTCTGTTCAAAGGGCTGCCAATCCATGATCACAATACAAGTTTTAAATATTGCAATGAATTGGTACAAAAAATCTGTTATCTCTTTCCTTATTTCAAAAAAAGGGTCTTACCTCAGTGTTCTGAACCCTCGTCTATGTCTAACTTATTTCATGAATCTATATTTTGGTATTCATTACATAGTGCCATACCTGGGAGTTTTGACTGGTCCTCTGTGTCTGCGCCATGTTAAGTGTTTGGTTCCCTTTTCTGGGCTTTTCTCGTCAAAATCAGTTTTTCTTGACAATGATTTTGCCACCACTCGTTCAAACGGATTAAAACCAGGAGTTGGTTCATATCTCAATAAGTCACCTTGTCCTAGTAGGCTCTTTTCTCCGCAGTTACATAAACTACAATACTTCATAGGCCTTTAGTAAGATAAAACAAGATAATTCTGTAAATCAGGATTGTCTCCAGTAAATACTTTTTGTGACATGAAATTATATTCAACAATATATAAATTCCTGTTTTACTGATTGTATACAACTCACATAAAAGTTGCAATTCAGACTAATAATATGTGCATCTTCTATGACAACTGATACATTCCACCAAATTTATATACTTCTTATAGATTTGGAGCATTACATCTCAACCAAAAGGCCCCATTGAAAACTTTGGTAAACAAACACAAGTAATACATTTGTAACATATAAATAACCTATCACTATTGATATTTTTCACCAAGTTTTTTAAACCTTCTAATGAGTAAGTTTAAAGAATGACTCTGGACAAGAACCATAACTCCAAAGGAAATTAACAAACCAACTCAGGTTAATAGTATCCACATCTATCACTGTTGATTCTGTCCACCAAGTTTTTACTCCAAACAAAAACTTCCCATTGAAAATGCCAAAAGGAAATAATTTTAAAGACGATTGGCAAACCAATTTGGGTAAATAATACATGTATGTCATATCCCATCACTGTTCACACTGTCTACCAAGTTTTGCAAACTTCTAATATTTAGTTCTACAGATTTACTCCAAACAAAAATTTACTCCAAGCTAAAAAAAATCTTAAAGGGCCATAATTCAAAGAAAATCGTCAAACCGACTTGGGTTAATAATATGTGATTGTCCTCCAAGAATTGTAAAATTGTGATTCAGAGTTTGAAGTAATCCAGTCTAAAAGTGATAAAAAGATTGACAGACAAACAGGACAGATGAAAGGAAGGAGACAAACAGACAGACAAAATGAAACTTTCTGAAAGACGGGGGATAATAAATAAATGTTGCAAGTAAATAGACATTAATATCAAATTAACTTGTACACTGTGAATATATGTACACTTCTTACTGTTAAAGAAGTAATACATATACAGGAATATCTGTGTCAATGTTTGACAGCATGTTACCAAGAACTATGTATAAATCAGTTCAAGAAAAGACAAGGAAAGCATGATAGTTTCATCCTACAGATGCAATCAGATGCTTTTAGGTATCAAGCACCTTTTAAATTCTTTGTCAACAAAAGGGCCACAAAGGTTCTGGGTGGTCACCTGAAAATAATTTACAATTTGTTGAGTTCTGGGTAGAAGGCTAAGAGTTCTTCTTTAGATTGACTTACTTTTTTAATAAACATGAGCTATATGCATACTTAAACTAGCTTATGGCAAGAAGATAATTCTGGGTGAGTTATCTTCAATGGGTGTGTTCCCTGAACGCCTACTCGTATAAAACAACACCTCATTAGAGACGGGAATTAAGGGGCCTTTCAAGGTTGCTTTACCTGTAATTTTACCAATAATTAACCTGTAAACTACCTTCAACTAATTCAAAGTAAGGAAAATTACCTAAAAACATTAAATACTATAATATAAGCAAATGTAAGAAAATTTGTATCAAAAGTGATAAAAAAAATTATGTTAAATTTGACCCCTGTTGTGGCTGTCAAAGCATTAATGTTAATAATAAAGATGTTTTCTTTGATTTTACTTTGTGACATACGTGACCTATATACCAACAAGGTTTGTCTATAATATGACCTAGTGACTTACTTATTGACCTGATATTGTCCATATATAAACTTGGCCTAGTTATTGAAAAGAAGATTGATCTTGACAAGATTTTTTTTAAAGTTTTTGAATAAAATTGTGGCTTATAATATGTTATGAAGGATTTTCTAGTATTTGGTATGTTTATTGATACATTAAAAACTTGCTCAGGTGAGGAAAAAAATAAGGGTCTTCAGTAACCTAGAGTGCATGTTTACATTACCTTGCCAGACAATTTTGTCAGTTCACTCAACTATTTCCCCTTGTCACTCCAGTTCCCCTATTATCCCACACCCACAGACTAGTCTATAAAGTGATATAATAAAGGGATATCAAGTACCATTCCAACCAACAAACCAAAATAGTCAAAATTTTACTCAAAAACAGTAAATATGTGTGCTTGACAACCAAAAACTTACATTTGAGGCTCTGCTCCTAGACTTTCATCTGACTGCATAGATTGACTAAGTGATGCTGAAATAGATAGAAATTACAAAATTACATTGTAATACTGTGTTAAGTTAGTCAATTAGCTATATCAGAAACATTTTATTATTTCAGAGAACAGTAAATCAGGAGAACTTTTGGCCAATTTCTTGTCTGAGCCTGAAGCAATATTTCAATTTATTTCAGATTAATCAGGTGAGTTAGTGCAAATCATAAACAAACTTACTAATCCATGTTTTAATCAAAATCCAGAAGCAAAGTAAAAACTTTGAAGTTTTAAAAATGTGAACTTCCACCAGGGAAGTGAGGTTGGGTGTTCCAGAAGGGTAACTAATTCCTGTTTAGCTACAGAAGGACACCACTGTCCAAATTACTAGTAAATTGAACTATTAAAATACTTTTATTCAAATTATGTATCTATTTTTTTCTGAAAAACTGCCTGTCTAAAATTATATGATTCATGAAGCATCATGGTGTCTGGTTTCATGCAACAACCAAAGTTTCATTTCAAAATTAGGTTTTGTAATGGAAGGTCCAAGAACATTTGCCTTGTTTTTTTCAACACTGAAAGCCCCATGTGCAATTATGTCATCATATAGAAAAAGCAGTGTTAATGGTAAAAAAAACAGGCCCAATGAAAGTTTTACAGTTTAAATATCAATAGGTCCCAGACCTCGGACCTGGGAAATTTTGAACCCCTGATTTTGTTTTAAGATATCAGTTTTTTGTAAGGTGTTGGAAATATCAATACCCAAAAAAGAATTTGTCCTCTATGTGATAAAATAAATGCAAATACTTGTACAACGGGTAATTTACATGGTTATTCAGTTTACATGTAAGGGATATTGCATAACGTCTCGTAAACAATGCCATATCAAACTTGTTGCACGTCTAAGAAAATACAATAATTAATCAGATTACGTTGATTGTTTCCTCGTGTACTGACTGGATTCGATCCAAAAATCACTACCGACCTACTTAGTAGTGATTACTTCTCAGATTCTGCTTTTGTTGTTTAATTCAACGAAAACATTGCTTGTATTTTTTTCCAAAAATTTCAACCCTCTTTACTAAATGTGTTTACTTTGCATTTTATGTATTATTTGGCCATTTTTATAAGGATTTTCAAAAACGAGTTTCCAAAAACAACATTAATACTATATTTATTTAAAAAGTTTTTCCCTCACCGACAGCTCTTTAGTGGAGTGGAAACACTGTCCTTACGGAGCAAGAGTACTGTAGATTACTTTAATATTGTGAGTATCAAATATGTGAGCCTCATTTTTCGCATCCACAATCCAGGTGTATATTTAATTTCTCATCCACTTCGTGACAACAATAAAGTTATCTATCTGTATTTTGGCTTCTTTTTTGTTGATCGTTTCTGAATGTTGCATAGTCATTGTAAACGGTTGAAAGAAATTTTTAATTCAGCCTCGTCGGTAAATTCAATAGAACCTAGTAAGTTACTGTAAAGTTTCGTCAATACTTTTTTGTAAACGGTTGAAAGGAAACGTTAATTAAACCTGTTTAATTGGAAATTTCAATGGAACCTTGCAAGTAACAGTGAAGTTTACAATTTAATTTATTGCATCTAATATGGCATACTTTTACGACGATCATAGTCAATTGCCGTCATGTTTTAAATTTGACTTAATAATTTTCGCGATTCTGGGAATATTAGCGTGATATTTGAATTTGCGAATGATAGTCCTCGCGAAATTATGCATAAATAAATCTCTTGCGATAAAAAAGTAATCTACAGTATTTGGGTTCGATTCCCATTGCTGACTTCTTTTTTCTTTAATAATTGAAGGGGGGAAATAGCTATTCGATAAATTATCACAAGTGACACACATTTAGATTTAGGTGAACTTTCGGAATTGATTACAAAACAAAAGAAAATTGCCATGCAATATCAGTATATCACAGCTTCCAACAGAGGCGTTTATTGGGGATCGTGCAACAAGTATATTTGCTGTCACATTTTAACAGCGAAAATTAAAATCGCATAATATATATATTACAACCTCCTTACATACAGTCAAATTTTCAACGCTCTAAGTCCTCTGCCAGTCCTGACTAAATTCCTATTATATCCTATATAAAATTAATCTTGATGGCTCGACCTTTGATAGATTGAACACTCCTGCTCACTCGAACAATAAATATTTCTCAAAAGTGTATATTTAATGAAAACTTAACTATTTTCACTCGAATACAATTGTTGTCAGAATGACATGTCATTGTAAACAAAACACAAGCTGAAGGCATGTTACATATTTCGTCAAAAGTGATAGAGCAAAATCAACAATTAGTCAGACTTGTTGAGTGCTACTCTTGATTGGTAATTAACTTCCCAAGACAATTTAATAATCTCTTAATCCAATTACAACACATGCTTGATCAGTAATTCACCTGAGTGGAGTTGTCCTTGCTTGATGGTTGACTTTACAACTAATAAGGTACCGTACTTCTTGTAATTATAATTCATTTATAATGTTCTTGGAGAATTAAAACTTTAATAATATTTTCACATTTAAGTAGTTAATTCAATATATTTACAATAGAAAAATAACTTCTACGTTGAACTCAGTTTGATTTCTTTTTTCAAGATTCGCATAAACATCGGTTTTTCACATCGCACATGAATACCAATACTCCCGAGTCGAATACCAATCGAGCACTCTATCGTCTATTAAGGCTGGTTTTTTTAACAAGCTCTACCTTCAATAACTGTACCTTGAACATAAATATGAATATGTAATTTTTTGTCATTGACTAAAATAAAATTTGTTTGAAATATCATCCAAGATTGATGACCTATTTTGTTTCTTCCAGACATGACGTCAAATGGGCGGGCTTAATGTTTCTGAACAGCTGTTCCATGTCCAGGTCATGTCCGCCGTTAAAAATTCTTTTTCAAAACATTGGAATTTATTTCATTCAACGGAATTTGCAATTTTGCTCTCGTAAAGAAAGAATAAATTGTAAATTAAGAATTGACTGTCATTTTTTCCTGGTTCATCAAGTAATGAACCAGATTTTAAAACTAGCAAATCTAAAATGAACTGCCTCGCAGTTCATCAGATTTGCTAGTTTTAAAATCTGGTTCATTACTTGATGAACCAGGAAAAAATGACAGTCAATTCTTAAGTATATTTTGTGAATAATAAGATATCCTTAAATGCAGATGGAATCAAAAGTCTAGGTTTACGTTTTTTTATTTCTTGTTTATAACAACCATAGTGTTATCTGAATGATCAAGGGAGTAAAAAAAAATTTTTGATATTTTGTTCTTCTCCTAAACCCTCAATTGCGAAAATTAAAAATGCGGAATTTTTTGAAAGGGGTTTTCACTATAAAAATAATGAAAATTTTGTACTATAAAAATAACTGGTTATACGGTTTACAGATACAAGTTATGACTAATCCATCTCATTTTAACAGGGGACAATAACCTAAACCAACCAATGATGCTATATATTTTTCTCAGGCATAACAATATCTTTACATACAAAGTTGTATAATAAACACTGACAAAACTAATTACCTCAATATAAATAAGGCAGATGTTCTTACCACATATTTTTTATACCCGTATAACCGTACGCATGTAACTTCATACATCGATTGAATAGGATTAAGTAGTCCAATTTTGAATTAAAACACAATTTTATTGATATTTTTTCCAAAAAGTTGCTGTCTAAATGATTGATGATCGATCTTTGATCATGATGAACTGCAAAAAGCTTTCCGATCGTATGACGAACACAAAATGGCCGATCTAAAACCGTATTTACGTTTTTTTTAACAAAATAATCTATTATTTGACCCAAACATGACAAGTTTCTATTAAATATACTTTAATTATCACTAAATTGGTGTATTTATAGCCAATCATAAAGTTATAAAGCCGAAATACATGTATACTATAAAATACGGGTATAAAAAATATGTGGTATTAGATTTTACAGTAATGGACTATTGACATTAATATCACCATATTATATTGTTCACAATGACATGTGGTTGTGGATTCAAGAGTAATTGTCAATAGCTAGGACAGTCTCCAGTTGTTTGAACTTTTGTAAAAGAATATTCGCATTCATTGTTGTGGTGCACTTGAAATCTAAACATGCTGTTGAAATTGGAAATGAAATTTTAATAAATTTTATTAATATCCCGATTAGCGATTGTAAAATTCTGTCACTTTTTACTCAAACCTGACAGATAGGAAGGCACTGTTTGACCTCTGACCAAGGAATAAATACATGTAAGTAGTGTTTGTAATGGCGGCGCTTTCTTTTTAACAGATAAACATAGGTACCGGTAAGCAAAGACGATTATATCAATGAATAAGGAATCAGGAACGGCTTTAATCACTAAAACAAGAGGCCCATCGGCCTTAACGCTCACCTGAGGCTGAGTACATATCTCATGCAGAGGTTCAATGACATTAATTAAAGAGAATGACCAAATTTTCAGCAGGAACAGCCATATACGCAAAGATTTTTGCAAATTAATTATAACTTGTCCTAAGAATCCCAATACCTACAATATTCTAATATACATGCCTATACAAAAAGCTCATAGTTTTTGGGATTATTAAGGGTCATCTAAGAAGGAAAAATCAAGTGAAAACCATTTGGTTGAAAAACGAGAAAGAGGGGTATAATTATGAAATTTCCTACACAAGTGTGAAGATTTATAAAAAAGAATAAAGCAGGAATTATTAATTTAAGAACTTTTTAAATATTTGTTGCATTTCTTTATGGAAATTGTGCAAAAATACACGTGTTGGGGAAAAATAGTTTTCACCTTGTATAACGAATTAATTTTAATAATGAAGAGATATTAACATAGTCAACACCATAGAGCAGTGCAAAGGGGTCAGACTTTGTTAAAGAAATATGAGGTTTTTGTAAACTCAACAATGTACGGTTAAGGTTTTCTACGATTTATTTTCCTTTCAAAAATGTGTGTACCAGGCGTACCAGACTTACCTTACTTTTTTATTTAATTTCAAAGACTTTATTGCTCAAATTTAATAAAAATATCACAAACAATAGTAACAAAACTCAATAAAGAGCAAAATTTACTTTAAACTTAAATTATCGTAAAAATTATCGTAACTTCAGGTTTGGTTCGTTTGACCTTCTTCTAAAATGCCTTGAAAATTTGAGTTAGATTATCAAAATATTATAATGTCGGCTAGTTAAGTCAAAGTTAAGTTAGTAAAAAAGTTGTGACATATCTATGGAAATGTACAGTATATAGCTCACCTTGATCATCTTCAAATGTAGGATCAAACTGACTGTTAGGATCCAGACTAAACGCTGAACTCACAGACTGTTCTCCATACCCAATTGTACCTAAAGAACTACTGGTGTTACTTCCAGGATCATGAACATCCATATTTATTGGAAGCTGAATTTCAGATTTTAACAACTTGGATAATCGTAAATTGATACTACCGCCTTTCTGAATGATGCTCTTTGCTGTCCATTTACTGTTAATATCAAAATAATAATTGGTTATTATTTTAATATAAGTTCAACCAAACTTTAAACATTCAAAATGAAGCAAGTGCAATTTAATATAGAATAATTTAATTAAAATTTGTTTATACAACAGAACACAATACAAAACAATGGAGACCACGTGACCAATTTTTTTTTTTATACCTCAATAAAAAAAATTTTGATTAGCTCCGCCCACTTGCCCCGTTTTGGCGGATTTAACCGGAACTTCTTCATTGTTTACATCTGCAATACACATCACTATGAATGAGATCACGATTATGAAAAAAACATAGCACTACTGTGCTGTTGTACAGCGAAGTTGGGAAAATTGTGTTGTGGCAAGACAGAATATAACCGAAAATTCGGGGGTGGGGTGGGGGGGGGGGTCGATCTATGCATAGTCCGACGGATGTTTTTTTTTTTTTGAAAAAGAAACAATGTACCAAACCATGTATTGCTGAATTAAATGGTAGAAAATAATAATTTCATAAATATATGAAAAAGACAATTGGTAATTAAAATTTAAAAAAGTTGTACCCGATCGTTTTGTCATTTCGGATAGAGACAGGGCTCCAAGTAGGATTTGGTTTTCACTAGCCTTCTGGCTACCATGTTTTATTTTTACTAGCCAAGGCCAAAATTTACTAGCCAGGGTTAAATATTTTGGTCGCCAAAACAAAAGTTCCCGTGATCATGCAATGATACAAAAAATCTGAATTTGTAAAACTTTTAATTCAAATTGAAAGCATAATAAAATTTGACAAATAACTGTGTGCCAGCGGAAGTCGCACATCATCACTGTCATCAAGATCCAGATCATAACAAAGTCTTCTGGCCATTCTTTGTAGGCCACCTTCATTTTTGTTGACAACAATTGCGCATTCTATACATAAAACCGAGAAAATTCATTACACCATTTTGCTAAAAACTTTGGCTCGCTTGATGCGACAGTGGGCATTTGTTGTTCATTATCGGCAACACATTTTGATTTCGGAATGGATGGTGTGCCGAAACCGAATGAGGACAATTTCCCTTATGTCCTGCTGGCTCGTTTGGCCATGTTTTTATCTATAGCAATGTGCAATCCGTTGTACGTTTGTATATTAGCAAGGATTATCATAAGTTACAAGCGTTTGTGTGACCTGCATAACACAGACGGGGTTCCTGTGTATATGAGCAGGGGCTATAAACAAACTGTATACAACACTAGCAGCCGAGGTGTACCAAATTACATTGTTTACATGATCATCTTTTGGCTAAAAACGATGTTTACATGATCATCTCCTGGTTATAAAACAATCTTTTCAGTACAAAAAATAAATTTTCGGTCGCAGCCTCTGTATTTATTGATCGCCGTTTGGCGAGTGCGTCAGAAATTTACTAGCCATATCTGATTTTTAGTCGCATATGCGAGTAATTTACTCGCTACTTGGAGCCCTGAGAGAGAAAGTAGAGTTTTGCAAATCCTACCGTCGCTATGAGGGGGTACATTCTAGCGGTTGTATGTAACTGGATCATTTGCTGTTAATCTGGGTTTTAATTAACTGCTGATTATCACTCACAATATTCCCGTTTTATGTTAATGGTGAAGTATTTAAAATCCACATGTGGTCATTTGCACACAAAACTGTACGAATTATCTCCCTTTCACGAAAGTGAAATCTAATCAATAAACAGTTTTAAAATATGACACAATTGCCTCAACATCAAAATACGTTATCATAGCCTTCAAAATAAATTTAAATTTCCGTAGATTTTTATTGTAAACATGAGATCAGTTCGCCAAATTGCAGAAATTATTAGATGCATCCCGTAGCAATATTTTACTAGATTCCGAAATGTATTCCGAAAATTTACTCCAAATGTGCATATGTAACCAACTGCATTACCCGTCTCAGAATACATATCTCACGATAAAACAGATATACTTCTTTCACGCTCATTTACCAGGCGCACTATTTCCATGTGTACTCATATCTTATAATTTCATAGCAAAGAAGCTCGATATCTTGGAAGAAAGCGATAGCAAAGTATGCGTTCACTATCGTGAAACACTGTACAATAATCGGGTCATATTCATCCGCCTCATGATGACTATCGATGTAGATATTATTAAACTTGATTTAAATGTTTCAGATTTTTGGGATTTTCTTTTAATTTCTTGAATAATTAAAGAATGTCTAAATTAAATTATAAGGAATAACTGTGACATTATTTTTTTTATTGGTGTATAAAAGAAAAAACGATTTGCACACTTTTGAATAATGCGCTACGTGCATTATCCAGTGTGCAAATCGTTTTTTCTTTTATACACCAATAAAAAAAATAATATCACAGTTATTCCTTAATTAATTTTTTTTCATAACAGGGCTCAAAATAGATATTGAAACAGGTAGAAGTCAGAAGAAGTCACTTCTTCCTCAGCCAAGATTAGGGAGAAGTTTTCAAAACAGGAAGATGTTTTTCCGCGTTGAAATTTATGTGATGACTCATGTTCCCAAGATGTTTGACTTTAAATGCAAGTATCCCTAAAGAAGACTTGCATATTACATAGATTTTAATATAACTTATTTAATCCAAATAAATCAAGATGTTAAATCCTTTCTAATTATCTTCCTTTTTCATTTTTCATTTTTTTTGGCTATGTGCAGAATAATATGTGTAGTAAACCATATTCAATATTACTGAATCCACATTTTTCAGAGATTGTGGCCACATTTTACAAACATTTACAAATTTTTTCTAACTATACCACCTAATGTACAATGCAAGTGTCTGCTCAAAATCTTATTTCAAAAAGCCTGCACATTCTGCAAAATTTTCAATTTCACTTCAAGCTTAAACATAGCACTGCCGTGCTGTTGTACGGCGTAGTTGGGAAAATTGTGTTGTGGCAAGACAGAATATAACTGAAAATCTCCCCCACCCCTCCCCCCGGAAAGGGGGTGGGGGGGGGGTTTCGATCTATGCATAGTCCGACAGATGTTTTTTGGAAAAAGAAACAATGTACCAAACCATGTATTGCTAAATTAAATGGTAGAAAATAATAATTTCATAAATATATGAAAAAAAAACAATCACTAATTAAAATTTAATAAAGTTTTTAAAGTCGTACCCGATCGTTTTGTCATTTCAGATAGAGAGAAAGTAGAGTTTTGCAGACCCCACTGTCGCTATGAGGGGGTACATTCTAGCGATTGTATGTAACTGGATCATTTGCTGTTAAATCTGGGTTTTAATAAACTGCTGATTATCACTCATAATATTCCTGTTTTCATGTTAATGGTGAAGTATTTAAAATCCACATGTGGTCATTTGCACACAACACTGTACGAATTATCTCCCTTTCACGAAAGTGAAATCTTATCGATAAACATTTTAAAATATGACACAATTGCCTCAACATGAAAACACGTTATCATACCCTTCAAAATAAATTTAAATTACCGTAGATTTCATGAAGAATTAATTAAATCCACCTGCCATTGCTGTTTATTTCATAAAAAGTTATGATTTTACATCGTAGAACGCAAACTTCTCTGACTACTTTTTTTTGTAAACACGAGATCAGTTCGCCAAATTGCAGAAATTTTTGAATGCATCCGTTGAATATTTTACTAGATTCCGAAATGTATTCCGAAAATTTATGCCAAATGTGCATATGTAACTAAATGCATTACCCGTCTCAGAATACATATCTAACGATAATACAAATATATTTCTTTCATGCTCATTTACCAGGCGCACTATTTCCATGCGTACTCATATCTTATAATTTCATAGCAAAGAAGCCCAATATCTTGGAAGAAAGCGATAGCAAAGTACGCATTCACTGTCGTGAAACGCCGTACAAAAATTTCTATGTCCAACTCCACCTTTTTATCCTTTCAGGGATGATTGATAGCTGGTTTTGTTGAAAGTGGTATTGAGCAAGTGACAAAGTGTCCAATAACACATTCTTTTAATACTAAAATTTGGTCAGGGAATTTGTGATGTAACAGCTATCAATCATTCCTTTCAAGGATAAAATTGTAATTTTTTCTAAGATGTGGCTACAATTTCTGAAAAATGAGGTTCTAATAATAATGAATATGGTATAGTTCGGTGCAGCAATACTGAAAGTAATTAAATGAAAAATATTGTACTTAAGTTATTTTGGTAATTTAAAGGCTATAAAATTATGCTCTTTTTATTTAAGCAAAATGCATTGACCATATAAAAATTACATTTTCACATCACTGTTTGTCTTAAGATTACAATTGTAAATGTGAAATAGATGTACAAATTATTTTAAAAAACAAAGATTAAAACATAAAAAATAACAAAAAATAAATGAACAATAAATAATAATCTAATACCAAAAAAAAACCACTGATATTTTATGCTTGAGTTACCCCCCTTGTCCAAGCACATGTTGATTGAAACAATCATGTCTGCTGTCTGACTCCTAATTTCTAGAGATAATATTACTCATTTTCAATCATTCAATCTGAAAATGCTTTTATTTATGAACTCCTTTGTAAAAAGGCAACATTTTGTGAGGGTCTGTTATTTTATTAAATTTTCATACAAAATACAGACCCAGTCCCTGTTTCCATCCTTGTACATGTAAACATCGGCAGATACATTGTTATAGCAAATATCTCAGGTTCTTCATCAAGATGGCTTTTTAATTCCATCAATCAACAGGTTGATTAATCCAAGACATTCATGGATGACCTCAAATTAAGCTAATTATCGGATTAAAGCACCTGGATATATCGGGAATTACATTTGTATGTGTGTAATGGACAGAGGTATCTGAGGGGTTAAAGAAACTTGTCAAAACTTAGGGCGACTAGAACTTTGCTTTTTGGACAGTTAAGGACGGAAGATTTTGGAATCAGGCAAAGATATCACCCAACTTTGTCCTTCATTCGAGCCATTCTTTATGCATTAATAGAACTTAAGGACTTTCATTCAAGATTGATTGAAAATTTTTAGTTGATGAACACAATTTTCATTGAATTTTCTCCCAGGGGACTTAAATATTAGTTCAACTTATCTAAAAATTCAAGATATCCGAGTTGGAGATAACCAGACTTATTTTAGTTAAAGAACAACTCATTCTGGACTATTTACAAAAGTTTGACTTATCAGGAAATATCAAGATATCCATGTTCGCGATAAAAAAGTCCACTGTATATGCATGTACATTAAATTCCATTAACAAAAATATACATACGGTTTTTTTTTCCTGACAGGATCCAGGCCATCTTTACGGGGTCGACCAGGTCCACGTTTTGCTTGTTGTAGAGAAGTGTATTGTGTTAATGGTAGATTTGGTTGTATCTGTGGTACTGGACTAGGCTCTGTTAAATTATATACTGGTAAAATGTCGCCAGGTGCTACTGCCTGCAGAGTCTCCACTTGAGCCGAGTCTCTGAAGGATGCTAAATATGCTGGTGTCACTTTATGTCCCCCAAACAATTCTGGTTCATCCTGTAGTGAACTAAATATCTCTGAATCAACACTTTCCTGCTGATACTCCTCTTCTTCCTCCTCGTCAAAGGAAAGTCCGGGAGTTTTAGTTTCTAAAGCTTCAGACAATTCTACCTCAGAAAAAGTAGCCTGTACCAAAGCCAAATCATCAGGATCGTCAGGAACATCTGAGTATGCAGTAAAGTCATTGGAACCAGTGATGTCTGGTGGACTATCGGAATCTCTCTGGACCTCCAATGTTTCTGATGTTGTAGAAATCAAAACAGGAGAACGAGTGATATCATCAGGTAAATCTGGATTTTCTGGGTTCAGGTCAGGTGGATCATTTGCATAAGTCAGAGAACTAACTGATAATTCATTGGTCTCTATTTTTGTAATATCAGGTGGTGTGCTGATTGATGATTGGCTGTTATCTGATCCAAGATCTGACACAATTGGCTGCTTTCCAGTATCAGAAGCACCAATCAAATTTAACTCTTCTCTTCCTGCTAAAATAAAATACAAAAAAAAACATTTTATCTGATGTGTGGAATGTCCTTTTGTATTCAAAAAGATTTATCTTCCCTCAAAACAATTATCCTCACAATGAGAAAACAAACATCAAAATTGTGACCAAGTTAATATGATTGGTTACTATTTTCTTATTACAGCTTATATTTACTTACAGGATTCATCAAACATACAAAACATCATTATTATAATTCAATTTTATTTCTTTGTTACTAAATGCATCTCAAATTATAATAAGATAAATATGACTAAAGGACGCTTCAGAAAACTAGATTAACATTAACATTAAATCTTATATCAATTATGAGAAAAAATAAAATCAATCCCAATCTTATCACTTCTAAAAAGTCATGTTGTATCATTTTAAACAAGTACAGTAAATCATTCTATAATATGAGTACCGGTAATGTGAATATTAACTAATGTTATAATCATAGAGGCAGAAAGAGAATATATATATATATATATATATATATATAGTGTCAAAAGTGCAACAAATGACTAGATGTGAAAGCATTTTTTGTGTCAAAAATACAGCCTGGTATACAATATATCTAAATACCCAGACAGCCTGGTATACAATATATCTAAATACTATGATATCCTGGTATAAAATACCCAGACAGCCTGGTATACAATATATCTAAATACCATGTTATCCTGGTATAAAATACCCAGACAGCCTGGTACACAATATATCTAAATACTATGACAGCCTGGTACACAATATATCTAATACCCAGACAGCTTGGTATACAATATATCTAAATACCATGATATCCTGGTACACAATATATCTAATACCCAGACAGCTTGGTATACAATATATCTAAATACCATGATATCCTGGTACACAATATATCCAAGTACCCAGACAGCCTGGTATACAATATATCTAAATAAAGTTCAAACATGATACAATGTACCTGTTGTTTTAAAGACATTGAATAGCCTAGTAGCTCGGTATACCTTGGTACACTGGTATAAGACATAAGCTTGTTTTATACCTAAATACCCAGACAGCTTGGTACACAATATACCTAAATACCGTGACAGCCTGGTACACAATATATCTAATACCCAGACAGCCTGGTATACAATATATCTAAATACCCAGACAGCCTGGTACACAATATATCTAATACCCAGACAGCCTGGTATACAATATATCTAAATACCCAGACAGCCTGGTACACAATATATCTAAATACTATGACAGCCTGGTAAACAATATATCTAAATACTATGACAGCCGTACAAAAATACGATCAGTAATTAAAATTTAACAAAGTGTTATAAACTGTACCTGATCGTTGTTTGTCATGTTTGGATAGAGAGAAAGTAGTTTTTGCAGACCCGACCGCTGCTATAAGGGGGTTCATTCTAGCGTTTGTATGTAACTGGATCATTTGCTGTTAAGTGTGGTTTTTAATAAACTGCTGATTATCACCCACAATATTCCCGTTTCATGTTAATTTTACTTTCAAATCGGTAAAGTATTTAAAATCCACATTTGTATCACATGTGCTACATTTACACATGGCACTGTTCGATTTATCTCCCTTTCACGGAAGTGCAATCTAATCGATAAATCAGTTTAAAAATGTGACATTATACCTCAACACCAAAATATGTTGTTATACCCTTCAAAATAAATTTAAATTACCGCAGATTTTAAGAAAGAATTAGTTAAATTCAATTGCCATTGTTGTTTATTTCATAAAAAGTTATGATTTTACATCGTAGAGTGCAAACTTCCCGGACTACTTTTCATTGTATTCTAAGAGATCAGTTCGATTTCGAAATAATTTCCAAAATTTTATTCCAAATGTGCATATGTAACCAAATGCATTACCCATCTCAGAAAACGATCTCACGATAAAACCGCTGAATTACTTTTACATTCATTTACCAGGTGCACTATTTCTAATGCGTACGATTACATACTATTTCATAGCAAAGAAGCTCGATCTCAGTGGAAAGCGATAGCAATGTACGCTTACACTGTCGTGAATGCCGTACAAAAAGTGTAATGACATATATATACAGAACAGATCAGAACAGAGTGTTGTATCCTGAAATTTATTAGAGAGAGGTACTCAACCTTTTTTAAACAAAAATTTATTAAGCAACACTCAATGAGTGCACAGAATAATTTGGAATCACAGCAGGGAACATGAAAGGTGACCAAATTGTAATTTATTAATAGTCTGTCAGAAAACCAAAATTTTGGAACATCGTGTTTTTTATTAATTTCCAAAATTTCATGGTCCTGAGCCACCAATTTATTCAAAACTGCTTTATATACCATACTTACAAATATAAACTACTGTATATAAATCCTGATGTCATTTTGTACCCATATACAAATGTAGTAAATGTTATTTAATTAGATCTATATAAAAAGCCATGCCTCACCACATATAATTACACAAATATAAAAACACACAGAATGTAGAGAAAATGAAGCACTGAAACAAAAAAGGTAAAGTGCAGCAAACCTGAAACACATTTTAGTAAGTGAATAAAAACTGAATTTTTATGCAGTCCAGGACATATGCTGACTGAACTGTTTTATTGAGATGGTACAAACAGATATAACAGATATATTGTATGCTGATACCAAATAAACAGGTCCTGGAAAACTTTTTTATAATTACCTAAGCTGAAACAGTGATCAATACAATGGTAAGTTTATCCAGACATCACTGTGTAACAATATACTGAAGAAGCAATAAATTACTCGTTGATTGTGTTAATTTGTACAAACTCAGGTCTGCTGTACCTTCTATTGATAAATATGACACAAAACACAAAGTAAAGGCAAAAATGTTCTACTATGTAAGCTAGGAAGCATGCATATATGCAACACCAACAACACGACATTACTACTAAGGGAGGTAACTGGGTCATGTTGGGAATCAAGCAACAGATTTCACATCCCGTTCTCAATGTAAAATATCATTCATTCAAATAAAGAGAATACGGATAAATTTTAAAAAAAAACTCAATTTTAATTTCTTCCACAGACCATATTTAAAAATTGTCTTCCCTGCAAAACCTTGTTTCAATGAGAATTTTATTGCATGAAGATTTTTCTGATAAATTAGTACAAGCAAGTCTTTTATTAGTTACCATATTTACAATTAGTATAGAGTACTTAGTTAAACTTAAAACCACACAAATTAGGCACACTGTTAAGAGATATTTTGTTTGTAATAAATAAACATGCTAATAGGAGGAAACGCTATGTACAGATTCCTTCTGATTTTTAGACTTTTATCAAGTAATGTATTAGCTTTTTTCAAACAAGTCACATTTTTGACTTCATCTTGTCGACATTTAATTAGAAAATGTAAAATTAAGTTTAATTTAATTTAAAAGTGCCAAAACTAGTCTAGTAACTACTTTGAATGCTTTATAAATTTATGATGAAAATAATGCAAGGAGTCTTTTTCAAAACCTATACAGTATTCCAGCAAAGCTGTTTTCACAGAGCCGATTTTATTCCTGGGCACTATGTCCCTTTTTAAAATGATAATGACGCTCTTCCATTTTTCTGATCTGGCATGCCTTTTTTATAATTGGTATTGCCCTTTAAATAAGACAAAATGGCATGATTGTATTCTTAGATTTCTAAAACATTTCTCCCCACCAAGCTGATAATTTAAAATTCTACTTTCAGCAGTACTTATAAATTCATAACCATAAACCTGGTTCAAAATAGTAAAAATAAAACATAAAAAAGAAACAAAATATTTACAAGTACATTTTATATATTTTCAAATTATTCATATCACAGATCTATGTTGGAATTGTTTATGACTTATTATCTTACAAGTTAAACATGTAATTTTTTTCACATGATGGAAATTTTCAGAAGTTAGCAGTTCCCTTTTCATATTAGTTCTTCATTGAACAGTTTTGTACAACAACACCCTGTGCTTTGAATATCCTGGCTGGAACACTGCAGTATCTTATTTAACAGTTCTTTCCTTTTCAATTTTTGTTTTGTATAACTACAATTAACATTTATCATTTTTAACATAATTTTCCTTACAGCAAACCCCCCAAGACCAATTTAACTTTTACATACTGACAAGTACATATATAACATTTCTTGGACATCAGATTGCACATAATAATGCACCTTTAAGTTATGTAAATAGACTTTGTTGATAATTTAAAAATTAAAGAAATATTTTCTACTGTTCAGGTTGAGTCAATTTTTAATTGTATATAAGCTTTGATAAAATCTAGATGATAACTACCAAAATGAAATTGAAAATAGCACAGAAAACAGCTTTTAGAAGTGTTATAGAATATTACTAGCTTAAAGGGAGACAATCTATTATCAATTAATGTGGTCCTACCTTCACCCAGAGATAAATTCAAATGATGCAGGCAAAACCCAAACACATACAAACCTGACATGTGTTTTTTTATATATGTTCTGTCGCCAGTAGTCAGATACGGCAGTGGAAAGATTGTGCGTTAGCCTGCTGGCCAGCGGCAAAGAGAAAACTCGTAGTTGTTGGTAGTAAGACGTGGTAGATGCTGGTGTCGCTCTCCGTGAACAACGCCATGAACAATCTTGTACCAGGTCAGTCACCGGCAAGTTCACAGACAGAGCTTCAAGGAACAGAAAAACAAATAAAATCAATCTAAACATCGTAACACAGAAACAGAAATAAACAAAACAAAAATTTGATCATTCTGAAAGGGAGAAACGAATGCAAAATAATAGTCAAAGCATTAATTTGTTACGGAAATTGATTATTTGATAGTGATATCCCATGACACCAGAAATAAATATCCGAACAAGCGAATTTCCAGACTGACGTCTACTTACCCAATAATCAATGTCTCTACTTTACAATTACTGAATTTATAAATAATTATGTATACTCCAATGGTTGGAGATGCAACATCTAATCCCAAAACTTCTAAGGTAGCATGGCTAACTGTATTTTTACTCCCAAGCTTTGGAAGCCATCTTGGGGATGTTCACAATAAGGTCAATAAAAAGTAGTCCCGACTTCCGTTTATAGTTTGAATTTTATTCCCTTCTTCAGCATTTTGTATCGTATGTTTTAAACATCTTTTTAACTAAACTATTTTTTCATAAAAGATTTTCAATTTTGTCGAAATACTGACATTCCAGTTTTAATAATAAAGGAGAATAAATTGTGCGTATGAATATATATATTATTATTACGAGTGAAATGTCATTTGCAAGGTGCCCGTTACCGTTGTTACCTAGTTAATACAATCTGTATTTGATTGTCTCGCACAAAATGAAAAAAGATTGTGGTTATTCAAACCTCTTTAATAATGTAAGCGTCGACATTTTAATTTTTTACCTACATCAATTTCCACTCTTTGTTTTCTGAAACGGAATTCATTTTACGGTCTTGTACAGTCATGTTTCAAAGACTCCTAATTTACGTAGTATTGTAATTTCGGTACTATGCGTTCCAGGCATCCGGGCATTTCAGATAAAAATGTTACCGGTCGCCTTAGATACAATGAAAACATACCGCTTTATTAGCATAGTAAATGATAGAAATGTGCTGCCATTTATCACGGATAACTACTTTATTTTCGTGAAATTTGTAGTCCAGTCATGATTTACAAATATATTATTTACATATTTTTAAAGGACGTATCTGTCCGTCAGTGTTCATAATTGTCACAAACTTGGCCATAATTTACTTGGTTTTTCGCGTAAATGACACGAGAAACTTGAAACAAGTCTAATGCTTATTTTTGAGATTTTAAATGATTAAAACTGAATTTACAAATAGCAACATTTCGTGAAATTTAAATAAGTTTAATTTCCTACCGTCGATCACACGGTCCATAACTAAATACATTAAAAATTAAAATGATAAATCCATTTAACGCATCTTTCCAATTCCAAACTTAATGTTAATGACAACATTTGATATGGATCATCGTGAAGACTTTATCACTATATTAACACCTGTCAATAAATTTTGTATATTGTAAGGTAGATCTTATATTTACCTCTCAGATTGCCGGCGATGGAATGTCTAATAAACAGGATCTACTGGTACTGTAATTTATTGATAATCTCTTAATTACCGGTATGTGAGAATTGGATGTAAATTCTACTTTTAATAAATTGAGATCAAATAAATATATCGTGAAAATAGATAAAAGAATGTTTTGTTTAAAGTTTTTTTCAGTTGTTGCATGGACCCCGGGGTGTTTTAACATATAAAAAATCATGCTATGTCTCTATACTTTCAGAAAGTACGAAAGCCTATTAGGCTCATGAATAAAAAAATTAAAAGGCGTAATAACGCGAAATAAAGGCGTTATAATGCGAAGTAAAGGCGACATAACGCGAAATAAAGGCGTAATAACGCGAATTGAAAGGCATTATAACGCGAATGAAAAGTCGTAATAACGCGAAGTGAAAGGCGTAATAAAGCGAAGTGAAAGGCGTAATAACGCGAAGTGAAAGCGTTATAATACTATAGAGCACACTTCCCTGGAGAAATGTTTCTCTCCGTAGGTTAACAACCCTCACCACAAACAGATGCAAGAGATTACATACTAAGATGTCACAAATGTCGTTTAATCAACGATTGACAATTGGGCAGGAACTATTTAATAAATAGCCATGTGTATATTGCCAATGATTATCAATGTTTATATTTCAGATTACTTAGAAGATTTCCATCCCAATATATAACTCTTTATGAAAAAACTTTAACATTGAAAAGAAACCAACCTTTATGTTTTACTGAAATAGTATGTTCATTTCAGCGCAGGATCAGTTTTTTTTTAATTTTCATACAAATAATACATATAAAACCGCTTATTACATTACATATAATTGTACAGGAAACACACACACACACACACACACACACACACACACACACACACTCTCTCTCTCTCTCTCTTTCTCTCTCTCTCTCTCTTTTAATCTGTATGTAAAAGGGGGCGGGAAATAGAGATAAACCCCAGGTCCTCCGCATCATTATAGTATTTCGCGTTATGTCGCCTTTTAATTCGCGTTATTACGACTTTATTTCGCGTTATAACGCCTTTCAATTCGCGTTATTACGCCATAATTTCGCGTTATAACGCCTTTCAATTCGCGTTATTACACCATTATTTCGCGTTATGTCGCCTTTTAATTCGCGTTATTACGACTTTATTTCGCGTTATAACGCCTTTCAATTCGCGTTATTACGCCATTATTTCGCGTTATAACGCCTTTCAATTCGCGTTATTACGCCATTATTTCGCGTTATAACGCCTTTCAATTCGCGTTATTACGCCATTATTTCGCGTTATAACGCCTTTCAATTCGCGTTATTACGCCATTATTTCGCGTTATAACGCCTTTCAATTCGCGTTATTACGCCATTATTTCGCGTTATAACGCCTTTTAATTCGCTTATTACGCCTTTATTTCGCGTTATAACGCCTTTCAATTCGCGTTATTACGCCTTTATTTCGCATTATAACGCCTTTATTTCGCGTTATTACGCTATTTAATTTTTTTATCCATGAGCCTAATAGGTTTTCGCAAGAAAGGATAGAAACATAAGATGACTTTTTTTTATTGACAGCAGAGACATATAAAACCGAGATTGGCAACTTCAGGAAATCATGTAACATATTGCGGCCCCTTTTGGTATACAAATTAGCATCGAGATCAAAATGAGATCCACCAGGGTTTTACATGTCTCTGTTGACCGCATCAAGCGCCTGTGTCTTTGCGCGTACAGTGGAATCTGCCGCTGCATGACATTAGTAACCCACTACAGCAAGGATATGTGCAAACTGTGATAATAAATTGTTTGTAATCATTCCTGCCATATTCCTGTAACATGGACCACGATGCCGTTTTAGGAGGGATTTTATTCTGACGAAACGACCGCCTAGTGCTTCAAAGTAAAACGTTCACTCAACAACTATGGTACAACGTACACGGGATATTAAAGCATAAAGTGAGCCAAACAAGTCAATGTAAACAATACCAACTTAAGTCGAAAGCCGATTTTTGACTGCATCTGATACACTGTTTAAACATTAAAACAAATTGATGAAGCGCAAGTGCTCACCTGTGATTTTGACGTTGCTGGGAGTTTCTTTCTAATATTTCAATTTTCACCTGATAATTAAAACATCCGAAGCGTACAATTCCTCTAGGATGTTTAGAACTACAAGTCCACCAAATTTCAGCTCAATGTATTGCGATGTAAAGGAGCAGGATACGTTGGAGGATAACACGCAGTGTACTGGGAATTGCAAAAAGGTGTACTGGGTATTGGCAATAAAGGAGCAAATAGGTGTACCGGGAATTGAGGAGTCAAATATCTTGCCAGCTGTGTGTTTTAATGGATTTATATAGAAATTTAAACTGCTTTTTCAATGACAAGCAAAACAGTTTATTATCTAGTGAAAATTTTCAACATATGTAATTATTATTAATCATGCATTATAGACCTTATCTTAAACGCATTTTTCCCGATATACGTAGACTGAGGGGGATCTATAAATGTTTACTAAACCATTACAAAGATCCAAATGTGTCAAAATATAATCTGTTCTTAAAGTTGTTAAAGTTTGACAGTGACATAGCTAATGCAACTAGTGAAAGTAAAGAAAAAATTGGAAAGATTGGAACTGAGCAGGAAAATGAAGATTACAATTTGAAATTTAGCCTAATGTCATTAGATCGAATCGACCAGCTAAAAGAAGACTTATTTATATCAAAGGTCAAGATGAGTCAGTCGTCGGAAGGGGATATCTGGTGTAAAACAGTTCCACAAATGTGACGAGAGTAAATTCAAACGTCTTGAAACGTATTTATAAATAGTTTTAACAATATACCACTTTTTATTTTCTTTTTTAAAAATGTTAAACATAGTTCATTGTGTCATGTGCTAATTTTGAATTTCTATTTACAAGGGCGAATCATTAAGAAACCACCTCTTCTTTTTTAATGTAATTCATTGCCCTCTAGTGTGATGCACTTATACGACAGGCGTTCATCGCCCCAGAAGTGAAAAAGATAGGGTCATTTCCATTGACCCACTCCTCAACTGTTTTCACGACTTCTTGGTCAGACCTGAAATTACGTCCTCAATTTTTGGAGCAGGAAGAAGTCACTACGAGCTAGGCAGGATTTAGTATTAATTCATTCCCGTCTCGCCCCACAACCTTCAGTGTAACTTTGCAATTGTGGACTCTTGCGTTGTCTTGTTGTGGCGGTTTCACGGATATCAGTTCTCAGTTGGTCTATCAAGTTTGCATAGTACACTCCAGTTATTGTACTTCTCTTTGGTTAACTGAAGTCGCACACAATAGCACCTTTTGCATCCCAAAATACTGTGGCCATCACCTTGACAGCAGATTAATGCTTCTTAACCTTCTTTGGCCTTGGGGATCCAGGCCCTATCCACTGACGACTCTGTGCTTTATTGTCCGACTCATATTAATAAACCCAAATCTCATATACAGTCTTTAGACACAAAAGAAAATCATCTTTTGACATAAAACGCTTGCTCAAGGAGCTGTATACTGATGCTTTGGTTGCCATTTGTGCATTGTTAAGAGATTTTGGGACCCAAGTGGTCCCAGTTTTGAAGTTATTTTCCCCATTTTTGTCACAAAAATCTGCTCGATAGATTTTTTTAATTCATGTGTTCAGAAAGCAAATATAGTTTTATCAAATAATATGGAAAAATCCTAATGTCAACCGATTCGTTTTTCTGCAAATCCGCGATGAAGGTTTGCAAGCTCAAATTTCAAGTATGCAAAATTTCCAGTTTTAGACACTGCCATTTTAGGCCTTTAGTTTATCATATTTCTACGCGAATTACCATAGCATTTCAGAAATAATGGACTTGCTAAAATATTATATACAACTTTTTTCATTTCTTTATAATATTGGATGTGCACCTATTCATTTTTTATCAAAAACATGTATTCAGTACGCTCTGCAAAAAGTGCCTAAAGCTATACTGACGCATCGATACGCATGCAATTTTGTATCCGGGTATAAAACATGTATTGAAACAAGGCAAAAAAATAATGGCCTAGTCGGACAATCGGAAATGGGATAGGCTGGTTACTTATTGAGTCGTCTTCGCAAAATGAAATATAAAAAAGCTGTACACATTCTACATGAATGTTTTCATAATGCTATATTATCTATTTTGAGTCTAGTGACATTAATGTAACAGGGTTCGTACAGGCCTGGAAAAGTCGTTAAATTTTGAGGTTTGCCCTAAAAAGACCCTTAAAAACAAGTCTGATCCCAAAAAACCCTTGAATTTATCCTGAAGGCCCTACAAAGCCCTTGAATTTGGCCAGTTGGGTGTCTGTGTTTTGATATTAAGTGGTTGCAAATAGACTGATATAAATAAATAAATTAATAATAAATAAGTCATGTTGAAGTGGACAATTTAAAGGTACCTGGCCCAACCAAACACCAAACTTCAACCTCCACTTCAAGTGTCGTTACTATGGACACTTAAGCAATTGTTTTTATTATTTAATTGCCTTTACATCAATATTTTTTGCTTAAATTGTCCCTCTGATTAGGCCTCAAATTTGCAAATAAGACCCTGAAAAGACCATAAAAGTCCTTAAATGGAGTCAAAATGTCTGTACGAACCCTGTGTAAAGACCACCTAAATAAGAACAGCTTGTGTGTTGAAGCCAGTATGTTCTATGTAAATGCAACCTACATACTGATAACGGTGCACAACTACAGCCACTCATCAGTGATACTGTTTAAATCGTGATATGTTGTAACTTGAATCGGCAAATTTTAATCATTCTATAGGCAAGAACAAGTTCTAATAATAATAATAATAATAGAGTATAATGCATATACCAAGCACCAACTGGCTACAGTTTCACAATCATTTCTTAAGGTTTGTCTGATTTAAATAGGCTACTTTTGGTAGAACAGCACAGCTTTACTGAGTTTTCCCCATTTCTTGAGTTTAACAATTTTCCGTAACTGCCTCATAAGTGATGAATAGTATGTTTCATTGATTGTTAGTCCCTTTTAGAGTTACCCTACCATCAGAATATCATCAGCATCACTGGAAGCCGAGGTCATACCCTCACAGTCTTCGTCTTCTTTGGCAGGGTGTTTAAGTGTAAACTTTGACCACTGGGGTGAAATGAGGAACCATTGTTTCATCCATAGTAACCAATCTCTGGGAAAAAACACACAACAAAGTGCGCTTGATGTGCTTCTGACCGATTGTCAGATGCCTTGCTAAGTTGGTACCCAACTGAAAGCATTTATCATTGCAAAATCTTCTGTTAGAATTGACTAATACATATTTCCTGTGAAATGCCAACTGGCTATGTTACAACGCATTCGGTAACAAAAACGCATTTGGTAACAAAAAATTTAACATCTTCTAGAAATAGAATACACAGCATCAGTATATCAGTCGGAGTTGTTGATATGACAAATAGTTGATATCTGATGAGATATCACCAAAATGTAACAGATATCCTACTTTTCCCTAAAACGCATTTGGTAACAAAAGTATGTTGAACCTGAAACGCATTTGGTAACAAAAATTTAAACAACTTCTAGAAACAGAATACACGGTTTATGAGTGTCAGTCGGAGTTGTTGATATGACAAATAGTTGATATCTGGTTAGATATCACCAAAAACAAAAAGATATCTAAATTTTCCCGAAAACGCATTTGGTAACAAAAGTATGTTGAACCTGAAACGCATTTGGTAACAAAAATTTAAACAACTTCTAGAAACAGAATACACGGTTTATGAGTGTCAGTCGGAGTTGTTGATATGACAAATAGTTGATATCTGGTGAGATATCACCAAAAACAAAAAGATATCCAAATTTTCCCGAAAACGCATTTGGTAACAAAAGTATGTTGAACCTGAAACGCATTTGGTAACAAAAATTTAAACAACTTCTAGAAACAGAATACACGGTTTCTGAGTGTCAGTCGGAGTTGTTGATATGACAAATAGTAGATATCTGATGAGATATCACCAAAAACAAACAGATATCCAAATTTTCCCGAAAACGCATTTGGTAACAAAAGTATGTTGAACCTGAAACGCATTTGGTAACAAAAATTTAAACAACTTCTAGAAACAGAATACACGGTTTCTGAGTGTCAGTCGGAGTTGTAGATATGACAAATAGTAGATATCTGATGAGATATCACCAAAATGTAACAGATATCCTACTTTTCCCTAAAACGCATTTGGTAACAAAAGTATGTTAAACCTGAAACGCATTTGGTAACAAAAATTTAAACAACTTCTAGAAACAGAATACACGGTTTCTGAGTGTCAGTCGGAGTTGTAGATATGACAAATAGTTGATATCTGATGAGATATCATCAAAAACAAAGAAATATCCATCTATTCCCGACTTTAATCTTTAATCCTGACTCCATTATAGGAAACATCAAAATTGAAATTAAAAAAAACATTTTAAAATCTTTACATATAGACAAGACATAACAATTTAAGTCTTAAATTGCAAGGTAGGTCATGACATTGACCTTTGATCTTAGGTATATCTTCTTGCAAGCCTAGGAAAAAAGTCTTATGACGTCATCACAGTATTGTTGATAAGTTTGATGTCTCTGTGTTCAGAATTGCCAGGGATATTTTGACATCTCATAGTTCCATGTTCCCACACAATTTTGATTACAAAAGTGGCGGATGTAGCTAGCTAAACAGGAGGTGCTTACCCTTCCGAAGCAACCGACCTCACTTCCCTGGTGGAAGTTCACGTGTCTAACCTGACTTGTAAGTTCCAAAGTTTTTACTTTGCTTCTGGATTGTGATTTGGACATGGACGAGTATGTTTGTTATTGATTCTTTAAAATATTACCAATTATAAGCTAAAATAGAAACAAAAGCACACATACCAAGCAAAGCCATTACCTTGACCCAGTTTTGAAGATATAGCAAGATTAAGCTTATTTCATAAATACTGTCTTGACCATGACCTTGACTTTATGTAGTAAAACAGTGCTTTAAAACATCAAAATTAACGTAACCGATAATGGTAAAATATCATGTTTCATCAACCTCGGTAGAAAAATGGGTACCTCGTCTTTGTGTGAATTTCGTAAAATGGCTTCCAATTATGACAGTTTGCATCAGGTTTTCAATTTTTACTTTCTGTTGAAATGACCCTCAAAATGGGTCGAAGTAAGATGTCAATGCCATGGCCTAATCTTAGATCTTTTACTACCATTTCAACTACATGTATTTTTAATTGCTTCAATATAGATTTAATTTTGATGTTTTAAAGCACTGTTTTTCTACATAAATCCAAGGTCATGGTCAAGACAGTATTTATGAAATAAGCTTAATCTTGCTATATCTTCAATACTGGGTCAAGGCAATGGCTTTGCTTGGTATGTGTGCTTTTGTTTCTATTTTAGCTTATAATTGGGAATATTTCAAAGAATCAAAATCAAACATACTCATCCATGTCCAAATCACATCAGACATCAAACTTATCAACAATACTGTGATGACGTCATAAGACTTTTTGAGGGCCTTCATAAGCCTAGGCTTGCAAGAAGATATACCTAAGATCAAAGGTCAATGTCATGACCTACCTTGCCATTTAAGCCTTAAATTGTTATGTCTTGTCTATATGTAAAGGTTTTGAATTTTTTTTTTAATTTCAATTTTGATGTTTCCTATAATGGAGTCAGGATTAAAGGTTAAAGTCGGGAAAAGTTGGATATCTCTTTGTTTTTGATGATATACCTAAGATCAAAGGTCAATGTCATGACCTACCTTGCCATTTAAGCCTTAAATTGTTATGTCTTGTCTATATGTAAAGATTTTAAAATGATTCTTTTAAATTTCAATTTTGATGTTTCCTATATTGGAGTCAGGATTAAAGGTTAAAGTCGGGAAAAGTTGGATATCTCATTGTTTTTGATGATATCTCATCAGATATCAACTATTTGTCATATCTACAACTCCGACTGACACTCAGATACCGTGTATTCTATTTCTAGAAGTTGTTTCAATGTTGTTACCAAATGCGTTTTACGTTGAACATACTTTTGTTACCAAATGCGTTTTCGGGAAAAAATTGATATCTCTTTGTTTTTGGTGATACCTCATCAGATATTTACTATTTGTCATATCTACAACTCCGACTGACACTCAGATACCGTGTATGCTATTTCTAGAAGTTGTTTAAATTTTTGTTACCAAATGCGTTTCAGGTTCAACATTCTTTTGTTACCAAATGCGTTTTAGGGAAAAGTAAGATATCTGTTACATTTTAGTGATATCTCATCAGATATCTACTATTTGTCATATCTACAACTCCGACTGACACTCATAAACCGTGTATTCTGTTTCTAGAAGTTGTTTAAATTTTTGTTACCAAATGCGTTTCAGGTTCAACATACTTTTGTTACCAAATGCGTTTTAGGGAAAATTTGGATATCTTTTTTGTTTTTGGTGATATCTCACCAGATATCAACTATTTGTCATATCAACAACTCCGACTGACACTCATAAACCGTGTATTCTGTTTCTAGAAGTTGTTTAAATTTTTGTTACCAAATGCGTTTCAGGTTCAACATACTTTTGTTACCAAATGCGTTTTAGGGAAAAGTAGGATATCTGTTACATTTTGGTGATATCTCATCAGATATCTACTATTTGTCATATCTACAACTCCGACTGACACTCAGAAACCGTGTATTCTGTTTCTAGAAGTTGTTTAAATTTTTGTTACCAAATGCGTTTCAGGTTCAACATACTTTTGTTACCAAATGCGTTTTCGGGAAAATTTGGATATCTGTTACATTTTGGTGATATCTCATCAGATATCTACTATTTGTCATATCAACAACTCCGACTGACACTCAGAAACCGTGTATTCTGTTTCTAGAAGTTGTTTAAATTTTTGTTACCAAATGCGTTTCAGGTTCAACATACTTTTGTTACCAAATGCGTTTTAGGGAAAAGTAGGATATCTGTTACATTTTAGTGATATCTCATCAGATATCTACTATTTGTCATATCTACAACTCCGACTGACACTCAGAAACCGTGTACTCTGTTTCTAGAAGTTGTTTAAATTTTTGTTACCAAATGCGTTTCAGGTTCAACATACTTTTGTTACCAAATGCGTTTTAGGGAAAATTTGGATATCTTTTTTGTTTTTGGTGATATCTCATCAGATATCTACTATTTGTCATATCTACAACTCCGACTGACACTCAGAAACCGTGTATTCTGTTTCTAGAAGTTGTTTAAATTTTTGTTACCAAATGCGTTTCAGGTTCAACATACTTTTGTTACCAAATGCGTTTTAGGGAAAATTTGGATATCTTTTTTGTTTTTGGTGATATCTCATCAGATATCTACTATTTGTCATATCTACAACTCCGACTGACACTCAGAAACCGTGTATTCTGTTTCTAGAAGTTGTTTAAATTTTTGTTACCAAATGCGTTTCAGGTTCAACATACTTTTGTTACCAAATGCGTTTTCGGGAAAATTTGGATATCTTTTTTGTTTTTGGTGATATCTCACCAGATATCAACTATTTGTCATATCAACAACTCCGACTGACACTCATAAACCGTGTATTCTGTTTCTAGAAGTTGTTTAAATTTTTGTTACCAAATGCGTTTCAGGTTCAACATACTTTTGTTACCAAATGCGTTTTAGGGAAAAGTAGGATATCTGTTACATTTTGGTGATATCTCCTCAGATATCAACTATTTGTCATATCAACAACTCCGACTGATATACTGATGCTGTGTATTCTATTTCTAGAAGATGTAAAAAATTTTGTTACCAAATGCGTTTTTGTTACCAAATGCGTTGTAACATACATACCGTTCTGTAACTCGCCTGTCAGTCGTAACAATATCATAGACTTTATTGACCTTTTCTGGGGTTGCCTCAATGACAGGCCTTCTAGAACAAGGGTGTTTCTGTTGCGTTTAAATCCCACCACACACATTTTTACTTTAGAATTTGAAGGCCATGTTTTCATAGTGTGAATACCATATTAATTTGGATATCATTAAGTGTTAAACATTTCTTATGAAAATATTGGATCACTATATGCTTCTTAATATTGGTGATCTACTTATCAAGGTTAGAGCCTTTACTATGAACACCTAATATGAACTTTCACAGTGAAACTTATTTATTATTGTATGCGTCATGCATACATTCGTAATCTGTTATGCTGTAAAATGGGATGTTTTTCATTGAATAATATTAAAAAAAATTTCAAATAAATTGCAAATTAATTCATAAATAAATTAAAAAAGAATAAATGAAGACAGAAAGATAGAAAGAAAAGGGGATGAATAAATAAATCGCTGAAAATCACAAGTTGTTAATCTAAGTTAATCCACAGGTAATTGTAAACAAAAATAGTTTTTGTAAATAAAGTTCTCAAATACTGGAAACAAAGAAATGTCATATATTACAAATAAGGAAATCAGCCTAGACGCAATCATCTTGTCGGTATCTTTTGTGTAGTTTCCGTCTTAATTCGGAAATCCGGAATTAACACATTCCATTACGGATTTGTACTGTGAAAAATATGGCAAATGTTATTATAGAAATAAAGTATCCGTTTTAACTCAAAAAGTTTCAGATAAAAATGTTTAATCAAGTTCTTAGTTATTGGCTAAACTCACGTGTCATGTTTTGCATTGGTCAAGTGGTAGAGGGCGTGACCTTTTGCCTGCCAATGTGAGCAAAGGCGTGATTAAAATTAATTAATCTTAACATTTAATTGGTCAAATTAAAATGTGTCATAGTGGATTCAGTCACGTGAACAAAAGTAAGCATTGGCAAGATTTGTCACTTTGTGAGCCGAACTCCAAAAATAAAGATCAAATATTTTATAAAATATTTACTTTCATTTTCGAACCACGAGAGACCCGAGAAACCAGCACAAAGTCACCCCTTCGGGGGTTGGCCTCGAAACATAGGCCTAAACGTTGAAGTAAGAATGATGTCAACCGGGTAGATTTGAAGATAAAACTGGGGATGAAATGAACCCAAAGTCCCACAAAACGAAAAAAATATATATATAACTTTTTTTTACAATAAATCCCAAAAATTCCTTAAAAGTTAGGACTTGAAAATAATATAATACACGATTCCTGGTAACTGTAATTTTGCAATTCCCGGTACACTAAATCGATGACGAGAATCAATTCCCAGTACACCGCGTCGATCCTTAAACGTCTCCTGCTCCTTTATTTCGCAATACATTGAGCTGAAATTTGGTCGACATGTATTTCTGAACATCCTAGAGGAATTGTACGCTTCAGAATGGTGAAAATTGACATATTGAAAAAAAAACTCCTAGCGATGTCAAAATCACAGATGAGCACTTCATCAATTTGTTTCAGTGTTTAAACAGTGTATCAGATGCAGTTAACTATTTCAATAGAAGCGTTTATGTGTCCAATTGATGACCAGATACACCATCACATGTTAAGTCAAAAATCTGCTTTCGGCTTACGCTGGTGTTGTTTACATTGTATGGTTGGCTCGCTTTATGCTTTAATATCCCATGTACGCTGTATTACACTGTCAACACCATTTTTACAATATTGCAAAGCTACAATTTCGTAACATAGTTGAAGTGTTACTAATTCGTACCACAAATTTGGTATCACGTGCACAGTGAAACACACTCTCTCCCTCTCTCTCTCGTACTATAGTAAAGTTCTTCGCTTGGACTTTGTGAATCTGTGTTTAAAAAAACAAAGTTTTTGCTGAAGTACGGGCATTAGATCCGAGTCACGAAATTTCCAAATGATTTGTGGAAAATCTTATCAATGTCTTCCTGTTCCTCGTCTCGGTGCTAATTAATTTGAAATAAGCATTACTTCTAAAATATTGTTTTTCCTCCAATAACAGTTAAGATACTCTCAGCTTACGCTGTAGAAAAACGAAGTGCTTGTTGTTCATAGACCTGGTGTAATTATAGAATGTGAGATCCTCAGGTGGTTACATCATTCATCCGTTCAAGCAGGTGACAGTGTAAAAAGCGACTATCAAATCCGCCATACCTCTGAGAAAATCGGTAAAAAATTGAATTCAAAATGGCCATTTAGTGATTTTACTGTATTTAGTAACTGTGACCATCTTGGCGTTAGGAACAGACCGAAAACCACAAACTTATCTACCGAGTCCACCTAGGGACCTTCCACACCCAATTTGGTTTCATTTGATCATGTGTTTCATAGAAGAAGATTGAAGTTTACGGACGCACTAACGCTTTGCTATGCCATAAGGTCAGCTGGCTATACTCAAGCCAAAATACACTGTGTGAAACGTCGTACGGACGACATACAAAAATATCAACAAAATGCAAGAAGTTTGATAGATAACGTGTTTGTTGTGTTAAGCAATATGATTCTCCAACAAGTATACCAATGAGCAGACTATTCACTGTTGCTTGCTGATTTATTTTCCTACTCATATGAAGTAGAATTTATGGAAAACCTAGTTAAACTGTCGCCATATCATTCAATGCCACATTTACAGATGTCCAACCCGAAAGTTTGGAGGCTCCCTTGTATAACCATTGTAAAACAGCAGTTTTGACAGTCTTAATATTTTTGTTTTATGAACTTATATTTGTCAAACGACTATTTATATCTACTAAATAGAATATTGTTGTCGTAATCAATTTCTTGGTAAAGGAACTAAATGATTAGAAACTATTGAAAGGTGCAATAAAAACTAGTTCCATGAGATTACCAATCACTTTTCAAGAAAACATACTATAAAATTTGATCAGGTACAATACATTATGCAATGAAAATACCAAATATACAGAAATGGGCAAAGTATGATTTTGGTGAGTTTAACAAGAGGTCCAATGGGACCTGATACGCTCACCTGATAAATAATGGCTAGCTGATACAATTCAAGAAAACATAATTACCGAAACCCAAATATCAACATCTTTCCAAATAGTAACAGTTTCAGGCTTTTTCAGATAATTAATTTTGCATCTGCGACCTTGACCTCTGAACCCATGACCTTCATCAAAACGATCATCATATATAGACCTGCAATACTTTAGTATACATGCCTATACAAAAAGTTTATAGCTTTTTTAGATAATTAACAGAGATAATCAACCATTTTGGCACTGTTTTGCATCTATGCCCTTGACCTTTGAATCCATGACCTTTTTCTATACATCAAAATAATCATTGTATCAATACCTACAATATTCTAATATACATGCCAGGTTTATAGTTTTCGAGATATTTAACCAATTCAGTATTCTTTGCATCTGTGACCTTGGCCTTTGAACCAATGACCTTCATTCATATATCAAAATGATCGTTACATAAAAAAAACCAACGATATTCTAATATACATACCAGATTTTTCTCTCCAATCGTCGGTTTCGGTCCTTTAAACCCATAACCCTCATTCATATATCAAAATGATCATTAAGCCAATACCTACAATATTCTAGCATACATGCCTATACAAAATATTTATAGTTTTCAAGATAATTAACCAATTCAGTATTAATTTGCATCTGTGACCTTGACCTTTGAACTCATGACTTTTATTCATATATCAAAATTATCATTAGACCAATACCTACAATATTTCAATATATATGCCATTACAATGAGTTTATAGTTTTTGAGATAATCAACCATTTCAGTAATTGCTTGCATTTGTGACCTTAACCTTTGAACCCATGACCTTCATTTATATATCAAAATGACTGTAAGGCCAATACCTATAATATTCTAATATGTTCATGCCTATACAAAAAAGTTTATAGTTTTTTTGATAATTTATCATTTCAGTACTTGTTTACACCTGTGACCTTGACCTTTGAACCCATGGCCTTTATTAACATATCAAATGACGATTGTGCCATTACCTACACTATTCTAATATGTATGCCTATACAAAAAGTTAATAGTTTTGCAGATAATCAACTATAACGGTAATAGTTGTGAATCTTTGACCTTGACCTTTGAACCCATGACCTTGATCTTGTATCAAAATGATCGTCATGTCAATACCTACAATTAACTGAAAATCCCATGCCATTATCACCTGAAATGTTTAAAAAATAGCATTTTTTTATCAAAGGTCAAAAACAGGGACATGACCTTGACCTTTGACCTTGACATCCATCTTTGATTAGCTGTTTATAAATATTTTTCTGCAGCTAGACTTAACTATTTTATATGTAGCATATTAAGGACAAGTTATAATTTATTTGCAAAAAATCTTGCATATAATTGACCCTAACTGCTGAAAATTTTGACATTCTCTTTAGATTTTGAATTTACCCTACTATAAAATATCAAAAACAATGGTATACTCAGATCTAACGAGACCATATTCCAGGAGTGAGTGTAGTGGTGATGGTTAATGCTCCGTTTAAATAGACATTTCCCACTTCAATATACTGCCAACGCTGACCATACACGATATACACAGTTGAGTGGGGGTCATTTCCAAAGATGTAACTTATTTATTTGACACATAAAAGTAAAATACGAAAATGGTGTACGGCTTGAATATTACTCATTATTCTTCTACAAATTAAACCAGAGGTATATGTCATTACGCTGTTAGTGATTAAACGCGGGTGACGTCAGATAGCGTTCAATATTCTGTAGTTTATTTTCCATTTTGAACATTCTACAGGGTTGAACTCTGTTAAATTTTCTTTCATTATTTAGAACAGCGTGACATTTTCTAAGAACAATTTCTGTGTGTAAGGATATATTTTGTCACTTAAAATACTACAGTGAGAAGGAGGGAAATTTTAACATCGTTCCTCCCGGTTGATACTGTTGTGTGTGATTTTGATGTCACAAAAACACACATTGTATTACGAATTAGATTAGTGTTGTCCACTGTAACTTGGGTGATATTAAAAAGAAAAGATATCAATAAAAGATTGAGGAGAAACTTTTATCCAAAAAAAAAACAAAAAACAAGGGCACTAGTCGGCAACATCTAATGATAGAAGTAATACATATAGTAAGAGAACCGAATCGTCGTATGATATAATGGAATCTGAAGTTAAAAAAGCAAAAAATAATAATATAGAAATAAAACATTAAAATGTAATAAAATAAAAACGCGAACCTACAGAAAGGATAATCTACGTGAGGACAAGACAGTCAGGATAATCTACGTGAGGACAAGACAGTCAGGATAATCTACGTGAGGACAAGACAGTCAGGATAATCTACGTGAGGACAAGACAGTCAGGATAATCTACGTGAGGACAAGACAGTCAGGATAATCTACGTGAGGACAAGACAGCCAGGATAATCTACGTGAGGACAAGACAGTCAGGATAATCTACGTGAGGACAAGACAGTCAGGATAATCTACGTGAGGACAAGACAGTCAGGATAATCTACGTGAGGACAAGACAGTCAGGATAATCTACGTGAGGACAAGACAGCCAGGATAATCTACGTGAGGACAAGACAGCCAGGATAATCTACGTGAGGACAAGACAGTCAGGATAATCTACGTGAGGACAAGACAGTCAGGATAATCTACGTGAGGACAAGACAGTCAGGATAATCTACGTGAGGACAAGACAGCCAGGATAATCTACGTGAGGACAAGACAGTCAGGATAATCTACGTGAGGACAAGACAGTCAGGATAATCTACGTGAGGACAAGACAGTCAGGATAATCTACGTGAGGACAAGACAGTCAGGATAATCTACGTGAGGACAAGACAGTCAGGATAATCTACATGAGGACAAGACAGTCAGGATAATCTACGTGAGGACAAGACAGTCAGGATAATCTACGTGAGGACAAGACAGTCAGGATAATCTACGTGAGGACAAGACAGTCAGGATAATCTACGTGAGGACAAGACAGCCAGGATAATCTACGTGAGGACAAGACAGTCAGGATAATCTACGTGAGGACAAGACAGTCAGGATAATCTACGTGAGGACAAGACAGTCAGGATAATCTACGTGAAGACAAGACAGTCAGGATAATCTACGTGAGGACAAGACAGTCAGGATAATCTACGTGAGGACAAGACAGTCAGGATAATCTACGTGAGGACAAGACAGTCAGGATAATCTACGTGAGGACAAGACAGCCAGGATAATCTACGTGAGGACAAGACAGTCAGGATAATCTACGTGAGGACAAGACAGTCAGGATAATCTACGTGAGGACAAGACAGCCAGGATAATCTACGTGAGGACAAGACAGTCAGGATAATCTACGTGAGGACAAGACAGTCAGGATAATCTACGTGAGGACAAGACAGTCAGGATAATCTACGTGAGGACAAGACAGTCAGGATAATCTACGTGAGGACAAGACAGTCAGGATAATCTACGTGAGGACAAGACAGTCAGGATAATCTACGTGAGGACAAGACAGTCAGGATAATCTACGTGAGGACAAGACAGTCAGGATAATCTACGTGAGGACAAGACAGTCAGGATAATCTACGTGAGGACAAGACAGTCAGGATAATCTACGTGAGGACAAGACAGTCAGGATAATCTACGTGAGGACAAGACAGTCAGGATAATCTACGTGAGGACAAGACAGTCAGGATAATCTACGTGAGGACAAGACAGTCAGGATAATCTACGTGAGGACAAGACAGTCGATAAAATTCATCATTCAGAAAATTTCGACACTATCAAACATTTTGGCTTTTCATAAGGTGCAAAACCTGACTAATTTCATAATAAACATTATTTGCATTTTTTCTATAGTTTTATGGCAATTGCATATTATGATTAAGGTTTATTTATGCAATCTCGTATAAATAGTATACTGACGCATAAGGTCTAGCAGTGTGTTAAACGCTGAAGGCTTAAGGTTCATATAAGTAGGAAAATTCAAGTGAATATAATTCCGCTGAAACACGTGAAAGTGGGGTACAATTATGAGATTACCTACACAAGTTTGAAGATTTATAAATAAAAGTAAAGCAGGATTTGATAATTTAAGAATTTTTAAAATATTTGTTGCATTTTTTGGGAAATTGTGCAAACATACACATGTTGGGGAAAAATAGTTTAACGAATTAATTTAAAAAATTAAAAGATATTAATATATTCAACGTCATAGAAAAGTGCATAGGGGTCAGAGTTTGTTAAAGAAATACGAGGTTTTTTTAACAACTCGACAATTTACGGTTGAGGTTTTCCACGATTTGTTTACCTTTTAAACATGCGTGTACCAGGCGTGATAGTTCATATTCTAAGGCTACAAACGATCCAAGTTTAGATGATAAAATCTAAGTTTCTATATTACATGATAATTGTTGAGGCATATATAGTTGAGGCTGCATATAGTTCGGCATTGTTCAAACCAAACAATATTTACCTCAATTCAAATAGAACAGTATTGTGTTACCGTGCACTTTTTATGACTTGTTGTATTTTGGATTATTAGAAGGAAAGTAAATCGTAGAAAACCTCAACCGTAAATTGTCGAGTTTTCAAAAACCTCGTATTTCTTTAACAAACTCTGGCCCCTTTGCACTGCTCTATGACGTTGAATACTAGTATATTAATTTCTTTTCATTTTTTAAATTAATTCGTTACACAAGGTGAAAATCATCTTTCGTTGGAAAATAGAAATTATACTACAAGCAAAATGATGAAATTGTCTCACCGATTCAATTGTTCTGGGAAGTGATTCCAAAGATTTATGTTTGTAAAAAAGCGTGAGAAGGCGTGAATGTATAGATATACTGGGATTGAAAATTTTGAATCTACCCCTCAACAGAATATCGTATACTGTCAGTGTGGGCAGTATATCGCAGTGAGAAATGTCTAATAGGAAAAACAATCAAAACCAGAAATAATATTGGAAATGAATCATCACGGACTCTTTTCAAATTTGAAATTTGTGATAGTTTTTATAAATTCTTGTCATATTATCCTAGATTAAAATCATATGTTGGTCTGTGTTTAAGAAAAATATCAGCGATCCAAACATTTTTCATAATCATGGGTTATATAAATACAAAGTTTACTTGGGGATAATATCACAACAATTTACATATCATACATGGCAAGAGGCTGTTAGGATTAATTTCAAATATCTTTTCAGGTTTTGGTAATTTTATCTCAATGTTACAATGGTGTTAGTGCCAGTTATCTCTATGTGGCCATGACTGGTTGTGTGCTTTGTACTAGTACACACTCTGAATGTCTTATAAATACTAACGCCTAGAGAGTTATTTACAGAGCTTACTGTCCTGCAGAGTCATTTGTCCTGATTCTGGTTACATAAGTAGTAGTGTAAAATGCAGCAATATATGGAACATCACAAGGTGTCAACAGTGGGATGAGAGTTGGATCTAGAGACTATAAAAGCATATAACCTCTGTATAAACTCCACGTTTGTCATTCAAGAACAACACATCTTAGAAAAAGTAGTTATTTTATTTCCTTATAGAGGTGTATAATAATTCACAATTATGCGGTGTAAATGCATTTCCTTTCATTGCATTCTGCATAGTGTAAAAATAGAAAGTGTAAAAATCTTAAATAAAAAAATTTTTTTTAAAAGAGAAAACAACATAAAATCTTAATTAAATGTAGACATCAAAGTTACACTTTAAGAGAAGATATCTGGTTAATGACTTCTCCCTATAGACATCACAGTACTAGCTGTCGGAGAAGATATCTGGTTAACAGCTTCTCCCTATAGACATCACATTACGATAAGAGAAGATATCTTGTTAATGACTTCTTCCTATAGACATCACAGTACTGTCGGAGAAGATATCTGGTTAACAGCTTCTCCTGATAGACATCACAGTACTGTCGGAGAAGATATCTGGTTAACAGCTTCTCCTGATAGACATCACAGTACTGTCGGAGAAGATATCTGGTTAACAGCTTCTCCCAATAGACAACACAGTACGATAAGAGAAGATATCTTGTTAATGACTTCTCCCTATAGACATCACAGTACGATAAGGGAAGATATCTGGGTAATGACTTCTCCCTGTAGACATCACAGTACGATAAGAGAAGATATCTGGTTAATGACTTCTCCCTGTAGACATCACAGTACTGTTGGAGAAGATATCTGGTTAATGACTTCTCCCTGTTGACATCACAGTACTGTCAGAGAAGATATCTGGTTAATGACTTCTCCCTGTTGACATCACAGTACTGTCGGAGAAGATATCTGGTTAATGACTTCTCCCTGTTGACATCACAGTGCGATAAGAGAAGATATCTGGTTAATGACTTCTCCCTGTTGACATCACAGTACTGTCAGAGAAGATATCTGGTTAATGACTTCTCCCTGTTGACATCACAGTGCGATAAGAGAAGATATCTGGTTAATGACTTCTCCCTGTTGACATCACAGTACTGTCAGAGAAGATATCTGGTTAATGACTTCTCCCTGTAGACATCACAGTACTGTCGGAGAAGATATCTGGTTAATGACTTCTCCCTGTTGACATCACAGTGTGATAAGAGAAGATATCTGGTTAATGACTTCTCCCTGTTGACATCACAGTACTGTCAGAGAAGATATCTGGTTAATGACTTCTCCCTGTTGACATCACAGTACTGTTGGAGAAGATATCTGGTTAATGACTTCTCCATATACCAGTAAACATTACAGTCCTGTCTGAGACCATAACACACACACACACACACACACACATTAATTTAACCTTTTAAATTCAATGTACAAAAAGGTTGAAGAATAAATAAAAACAAAAATTTACACAATACAAGTAAATCCATTTCACTTGTATATAAAAAAACTACAAAGTATGAATTGCATGTAGAAATAAAATATATAAAAAGTTGTAGCTATATGTATTAAGTGGGCGATAAGCACAGCCACTGAAAAAATCTCACAATAGAATATATAAGAAAAAAAAACACAAGACATAATGAATGAAGATAAAAGATAATAATAAACACTAAAATATTGAGTATTTGCACTAAAATAAATTAAACAACATATTTCAACCTGTACTGAAAAGAATCCTTTGTCTCAGATACCATCCATTGGAAAAAATGTCAAATTTATACTGATGATGCCTTGCACCAAACTTTATAAAGTTGTGATTCACTGTTTCAGAGAATTACTCCAAACCAGAAATGAAATGGATGGACAGATGGATGTCACTAAGCTTAGAATTCCTTTCCTTTGACAGGGGATATTGGTAACATTTTGGATACTTTGACAGGGGATATTGGTAACATTTTGGATACTTTGACAGGGGATATTGGTAACATTTTGGATACTTTGACAGGGGATATTGGTAACATTTTGGATACTTTGACAGGGGATATTGGTAACATTTTGGATACTTTGACAGGGGATATTGGTAACATTTTGGATACTTTGACAGGGGATATTGGTAACATTTTGGATACTTTGACAGGGGATATTGGTAACATTTTGGATACTTTGACAGGGGATATTGGTAACATTTTGGATACTTTGACAGGGGATATTGGTAACATTTTGGATACTTTGACAGGGTATATTGGTAACATTTTGGATACTATGACAGGGGATATTGGTAACATTTTTGATACTTATATTTTGATCAAAGTAATTGGAATGTTTACAAAGTAAGGCTATATTAACAACAATAAAATTACTTTTGTTTAGTGATTATCTTGCATAAATTGCCAGAATTTTCTGATTTAATGTTTTGACTGACATCTGTCAATCAAACAATCATGTTGTCATTGCAAGCCAATTCCCAATGTCATATAACATAAAGCTTCACACAATTCATTTTATAAACAATGGCTTCTTTTACTTTGATCATTAATTTATCTAGACCTGCTAGACAGAGGTATTTCACTCGGAGTCTTAACAACAAACATCAAATTTCAAATAAATCTTCTGGACGGAATTTGTTATAAGGTAATCATAGTAATTAATATAAGTAACATCATCAACTCACATATATATACACACAAGTCAATTCTATCTACATAATTATTTTTTAAATAAAAAATTAAAATGCTGCTTAAAATACTGATAACAATAGGAACCAATTCTATCTTTTAAAATGGGTCACACTGGTGTCATGTTAGAATCAATTCTATAATTTAAACTGGGTCACTGGTGTCATGTTAGAATCAATTCTATAATTTAAACTGGATCACATTTGTGTCATGTTAGAACCAATTCTATAATTTAAACTGGGTCACATTTGTGTCATGCTAGAATCAATTCTATAATTTAAACTGGGTCACTGGTGGCATGTTAGAACCAATTTTATAATCTAAACTGGGTCACACTGGTGTCATGTTAGAACCAATTCTATCTTTTAATTGGGTCACTGGTGTCATGTTAGAATCAATTCTATAATTTAAACTGGGTCACTGGTGTCATGTTAGAATCAATTCTATAATTTAAACTGGATCACATTTGTGTCATGTTAGAACCAATTCTATAATTTAAACTGGGTCACATTTGTGTCATGCTAGAATCAATTCTATAATTTAAACTGGGTCACTGGTGGCATGTTAGAACCAATTTTATAATCTAAACTGGGTCACACTGGTGTCATGTTAGAACCAATTCTATCTTTTAATTGGGTCACTGGTGTCATGTTAGAATCAATTCTATAATTTAAACTGGGTCACATTTGCGTCATGTTAGAACCTATTCAATAATTTAAATGGGTCACATTTGTGTCATGTTAGAATCAATTCTATCTTTTAAACTGGGTCACTGGTGTCATGTTAGAATCAATTCTATCTTTTAAACTGGGTCACATTTGTGTCATGTTAGAATCAATTCTATAATTTAAACTGGGTCACATTTGTGTCATGTTAGAACCTATTCTATAATTTAAACTGGGTCACATTTGTGCCATGTTAGAATCAATCCTATAATTTAAACTGGGTCACATTTGTGTCATGTTAGAATCAATTCTATAATTTAAACTGGGTCACATTTGTGTCATGTTAGAATCAATTCTATAATTTAAACTGGGTCACATTTGTGTCGTGCTAGAATCAATTCTATAATTTAAACTGGGTCACTGGTGGCATGTTAGAACCAATTTTATAATCTAAACTGGGTCACACTGGTGTCATGTTAGAACCAATTCTATCTTTTAATTGGGTCACTGGTGTCATGTTAGAATCAATTCTATAATTTAAACTGGGTCGCATTTGCGTCATGTTAGAACCTATTCAATAATTTAAATGGGTCACATTTGTGTCATGTTAGAATCAATTCTATCTTTTAAACTGGGTCACTGGTGTCATGTTAGAATCAATTCTATCTTTTAAACTGGGTCACATTTGTGTCATGTTAGAATCAATTCTATAATTTAAACTGGGTCACATTTGTGTCATGTTAGAACCTATTCTATAATTTAAACTGGGTCACATTTGTGCCATGTTAGAATCAATCCTATAATTTAAACTGGGTCACATTTGTGTCATGTTAGAATCAATTCTATAATTTAAACTGGGTCACATTTGTGTCATGTTAGAATCAATTCTATAATTTAAACTGGGTCACTGGTGGCATGTTAGAACCAATTTTATAATCTAAACTGGGTCACACTGGTGTCATGTTAGAACCAATTCTATCTTTTAATTGGGTCACTGGTGTCATGTTAGAATCAATTCTATAATTTAAACTGGGTCGCATTTGCGTCATGTTAGAACCTATTCAATAATTTAAATGGGTCACATTTGTGTCATGTTAGAATCAATTCTATCTTTTAAACTGGGTCACTGGTGTCATGTTAGAATCAATTCTATCTTTTAAACTGGGTCACATTTGTGTCATGTTAGAATCAATTCTATAATTTAAACTGGGTCACATTTGTGTCATGTTAGAACCTATTCTATAATTTAAACTGGGTCACATTTGTGCCATGTTAGAATCAATCCTATAATTTAAACTGGGTCACATTTGTGTCATGTTAGAATCAATTCTATAATTTAAACTGGGTCACATTTGTGTCATGTTAGAATCAATTCTATAATTTAAACTGGGTCACATTTGTGTCATGTTAGAATCAATTCTATAATTTAAACTGGACCATGATGGAAACAGATCTTTCTTAAATACTTCTTCTATATTTTAATACCAATTATATTTTTTAAAATTGGTCATGATGGAATCCATTAATGAAATTGGCACATGAAAGAATCATGCCTATCTTCAAAATTAAGTTATGACTGAACAAATTCTGTAAAACAAGAGCGAAATGAAACAAATTCTATTTCAAATCTGGGTCATGTTAAAACCTGTTTTTAAAACTGGGTCATGGAATGTGGAAGCAATTCTACATTAAAACTGGGTCTAATCATGGTGAATCATTATGAAACAACATTAGCAAATATTCAATAAAGAAAATGAATTAAAATTTTATTGGAAGGTCACAATACTTTGCTTTATTTTTAAGTACAATATGTATATATTAATTTACATATGATGCACACCTGTCAATCAATCCAAGATTTATACTGATTGGTTCTGGTCTTAATAAAATATTTACCAGTCTGACTGCAGTACATAAACATTTCACTGTTTATTAAAACTTTTTAAACAATGTTGGATATTAATGTTGTTTTCAATTTTGATTTTTTTTTCTGGTTAAACTTACACATTTGAAATCCTAAAATGTATTTTGTATTGATTTAAGTATATGTATTAGAAGTATTAGTAACTGAAACACATCGATGAAATGGAATGAAATGATTTAACCCTTAGTATCCTTAACAACAGCGTGTTATGGACACACTATCAAGTGAAATGTATCAAATTTATATACAATTTTATCACAGCCTCGCTTTGACAAGCCTGGTACCTTCCCAATTATAGGAGCAGTACATTTTGAAAAAATGGCAGTGTTTCAAAAACAAAAGAAATTGTTTCACAACCCAGTTACAATAATACAAATTTGCACTATTAAGTATTATCCCTTTAAATATCATAGCAATAATATCATCTAAATAATTAAAAAAATAAGTAAATAAAAAAAACGAATGAAGCTTTTGTTCATAAAGTTATCACAGACTATATAAGGAAATTGAACCAGCTGCCAGAGAAATTCACTGATAAGCCAAACCAAACCAGTTAAACTCATAAGTAAATACTTTCTGAAAGGACAAACATGTTTACATGTTAAGCATATCTCAAAGCAGTTATAAAGAAGCTTTAGATATTTGAAGGGATAAACAGCACTAGAGGATCATACAAATAAACACATTTTATACTAGACTAACCACTGCAAACCATCATCTAGAAGCCACAAACTGACTAAGTATAGCCAGCCGATCACAACTCTAGAAGCCACAAACTGACTAAGTATAGCCAGTCGATCACAACTACAAACTAATACCTATATAATCATCATGGACATCGGAGGATATCAAATCTGACAACCTCAATGGAGATCTAAAGCTTTTGAATGAACTTACAGATTACAATAACTCTACATTGAATGTTGGATAATTTTACAATTAAAACTAAAAGTGAATATTTATTTTATTGCAAAAACTGATACACCAAATATTTGTAAATATTTCTAGGGATTTGTCTAAAACATTATTATAAACCTATATTATAGTAATGTTGAGTTACCATCTCTTGGTCACTTGGAATATATACTTTAAACTTGATCAGTTCCTAAAACAAGCAGCAAAATATCTTTTGAAAAATAAACTTTATCTATATTCTACATATAAACACAAACAATATATACATGAATCAAAAATGAAAAAAACATGAAAATCTAGTGTGATATCGACATATAATTAATTAAAGATCAAGGTTAAGGTCAAGGTCAGTTATCATATAGTTTATTTAAAATCTAAAAGCAAATATCACAGTTAAATACCATGTCTGATCCCAAACAGGAAACCACATGTGAAGGGAAACCATATGATATCCAAAGTGCCCTTAATCCTAAAATCATCATGTTAAACACAAAGCTTCTACATCAAATGGATTTAATTTATTGCACTGTATTAAATGAAATTTTCTATGCATTTAAACTACCAATATGAAGTAAGATTAGTAGATTGAAACAAAACAACCGATTTTAATAAATTAATTTTGATTGCCAAAATATTTTTACATTGGGACAAATCTATACCAAATTAACCTTTTGATGCAGTCAGACTTGTTCAAGATTTAAGTGAACCAGTTCAATAATAATTTTTTCTGGTATTTTTCAATGTTTTAGTTTAAACTGTTGCCAATTTGTTGTGATATAATTCATATGCCTTATCAAAATCATTATCCATTAAGCAGACTTAAGTTTTGTTACAAAATACTTTGTTGTTAGTGTAACAGAAAGGAGAAAAAATGCAGGGTCGGACCAGGGATCGAACCTGAGACTTCCCCCACTATAGGCAAGTGCTCTACCAATGAGCTACCCAGACTGCTACAAAGGTTTTCAGTCCATACCTCCAGTTAAGTAGGTAACTGAATTGACAATATGACATTCAATCATACTGAATCTTCATTATTTAAAAAGATATGTTATAAGTTATACAGGGTTTTGGCAGATTACACTGCCCCATGTACCCTGTCAAAGATTTATGTACCCTTCGCCCAAGTCACATGGTAATTCATCTTTGACAGGGTACATGGGGCCGTGTAACCCTGTATATAATGTTTGTCACCTTTCAAAGCGGTACTAGTTTCATCTTTTTAACTTCCATTTCATATTTTGTGTGACTTGCCTATGTTGTCATCCTATTTGTTAACAGTAAGTAGATGTCTGCGATGTATGAGTTACTTTCCTTTTACTGCTAAATGTCACATGCGTTTATGTACTCCGGCAGATTAGTTAACCAATCGCTATGCGAGAAATTTCTTTGAAGGGTGACAAATTGAGCTAATCATGACAGGTTTTTCAAGGTCTATAGATAGCAGTTCTCAAGTCATCAACCATACTTAACTTGTCCTACTGACCCACTTAAAATGACCCAGGTTTTAAATGAAGTACTGGACTATATTGTTGTAAATGGTTCTAACTTTGACCCTTATTATATCATGTGTATATCGTGGCTATTAAACATAGCCACATAAAAACTTTTACTAAAAATTATACTACCTTTAATAATTAGGCATGACATATAATTCCGATATTTAACAAGCAAACCATTAACATCATCATGATAACAAAAACAGATAAAGGTACACACATCAAACAGGAAAGTAAAAGATAACTATGAATACTTGAACTACACTCATACAAGTTATTAAATCTCAAACAGGGAAGTTAAAGATAACTATGAATACTTGAACCGCACTTATACAAGTATTAAATCTCAAACAGGGAAGTAAAAGATAACTATGAATACTTGAACCGCACTCATACAAGTTATTAAATCTCAAACAGGGAAGTTAAAGATAACTATGAATACTTGAACCACACTCATACAAGTTATTAAATCTCAAACAGGGAAGTTAAAGATAACTATGAATACTTGAGCCGCACTCATACAAGTTATTAAATATCAATACAGTTAAGATTTGTTCTGTGTGCTGTTATAAACTCATCCCCAGTTCTACAAAAACAGACACATAATAAAAACAGCTAAACATTCAAATCCAACTCTTATAATTCCCATATTTTGTTACATATACCTGTACTGGATAAAGCAGCAATAGACAGACAAAATTCAATACACTCTTTATTTTTTTGTTGTTGTCAACATGGCTGATGCACCATGTACATGCCTACTATTATTTAACATGTTAAGTAAAAGGAGATATAAATGTTGAAGTAAGAGTTCCACAAAAACACCCAATTATATATAGATTATCACTATTTACATAATATACAAATACAAGCTCAAAATTACCAAATCAAACAAGTAATAATATATATATATTTATATATATAAAACAGTAAAAAAAGGTAAAATATCATTTGTATGTACAATTTTATAATGACCAACTCCAATAAAACCCCCATATAAAGGATAACCATAGAGACCAGGAAAACCCCCATATAAAGGATAACTGGTAATAAATACCAGGAAACCCCCCATATAAAGGATAACCATAGAGACCAGTAAAACCCCCATATAAAGGATAACCATAGAGACCAGGAAAACCCCCATATAAAGGATAACCATAGAGACCAGGAAAATCCCTATAAAAGATAACCATAGAGACCAGGAAAACCCCATATAAAAGATAACCATAGAGACCAGGAAAACCCCATATAAAAGATAACCATAGAGCCCATGAAAACCCCCATATAAAGGATAACCATAGAGCCCATGAAAACCCCCATATAAAGGATAACCATAGAGACCAGGAAAACCCCCATATAAAGGATAACCATAGAGACCAGGAAAACCCCCATATAAAGGATAACCATAGAGACCAGGAAAACCCCCATATAAAGGATAGCATAGAGCCAGGAAAACCCCCATATAAAGGATAACCATAGAGACCATGAAAACCCCCATATAAAAGATAACCATAGAGGCCATGAAAACCCCCATATAAATGATAACCATAGAGACCAGGAAAACCCCCATATAAAGGATATCCATAGAGACCAGGAAAACCCCCATATAAAGGATAACTGGTTATAAATACCAGGAAACCCCCAATATAAAGGATAACTGGTAATAAAAACCAGGAAAATCCCCATATAAAGGATAACCATAGAGACCAGGAAAACCCCCATATAAAGGATAACCATAGAGACCAGGAAAACCCCCATATAAAGGATAACCATAGAGCCAGGAAAACCCCCATATAAAGGATAACCATAGAGACCAGGAAAACCCCCATATAAAGGATAACCATAGAGACCAGGAAAACCCCCATATAAAGGATAATCATAGAGCCAGGAAAACCCCCATATAAAGGATAACCATAGAGACCATGAAAACCCCCATATAAAGGATAACCATAGAGACCAGGAAAACCCCCATATAAAGGATAACCATAGAGACCAGGAAAACCCCCATATAAAGGATAACTGGTAATAAATACCAGGAAACCCCCAATATAAAGGATAACTGGTAATTAAAACACCAGGAAACCCCCAATGAAAAAGGAAAACTGGTAATAAAAACCAGGAAACCCCCAATATAAAGGATAACTGGTAATAAAAACCAGGAAACCCCCAATATAAAGGATAACTGGTAATAAAAACCAGGAAACCCCAAATATAAAGGATAACTGATAATAAAAACCAGAAAACCCCCCATATAAAGGATAACTGGTAATGAAAACCAGGAAACCCCCATATAAAGGATAACTTGTTTCAATACGTACAACATTCTAATATACATGCCTATACAAAATGTTTATAGTTTTCAAGATAATTTCAGTATTGTTTCACATCTGTGACCTTGACCTTTGAACCCATGACCTTTTTCTATACATCAAAATGATTGTTGTATCAATACCTACAACATTCTAATATACATGCCTATACAAACAGTTTACAGTTTTTGAGATAATCAACTATTTCGGTATTGTTTCGCATCTGTGACCTTGACCATTGAACCCATGACCTTTTTCTATACATCAAAATGATTGTTGTATCAATACCTACAACATTCTAATATACATGCCTATACAGAAAAGTTTATAGTTTTCAAGATAATTAACCATTCCGGTATTGTTTTGCATCTGTGACCTTGACCATTGAACTCATGACCTTTTTCTATACATCAAAATGATCGTTGTATCAATACCTACAACATTCCAATATACATGCCTATACAAAAAGTTTATAGTTTTTAAGATAATTTACCATTCCGGTATTGTTTTGCATCTGTGACCTTGACCTTTGAACCCATGACCTTTTTCTATACATCAAAATAATTGTTGTATCAATACCTACAACATTCTAATATACATGCCTATACAAAAAGTTTATGATTTTCCAAATAATAATTATAATCAGAGGTAAAAAAAATTAGGTCACCACCTTCACAATTGACCTTGACCTCATTTTGAAGATATTAACAAGAAGATGTCAAAACAGAAAATCCCATATCATTATCTGGTCAAATAGTCAAGTTATAACAATTTGAAGCTATTTTACGATTTTTTCAAAATTAAACGCAAAAAGGCCTATTTTTTGTCCGAATTTCACAAAATGAACAAACTTTAGGCTTAAGACCCTAGAGAAGCCAAATATCACATCAGATTTTTCCTCCAATCATTGCTTTCGAGAAGATTTTTTAAGATTTTTGCACCCCTAGGTCACCTTGACCTAGTTATGGTAGCCATGGCAATGCCACGAACAAATCTGAATTGCACCGGCTTATATTTATTTCTCACCAAGTTTCATTGAAATCTGTCTTGTAGTCGAAAATAGGTGTTAACGACGCATGCACGCACGAACGCACATACACACACTGTGCTATGCCATAAGCTCACATGACCTTTCGGTCAGGTGAGCTAAAAACCAGGAAACCATAAATATAAAAGATAACTGGTAATAAAAACCAGATATATTATACAGTAATATCTACATTGTGGGACTATAATAGTTAAGGAAAAATAATATAGGTGGATATACATATAAATATTTATATAATTCTGATAATGCCATATAAAAAATTGAGCAACTCACTATGTGTTCTTACAAGCTAAAATAGGAATATATACCGGTACATGTATATGCATATTACTGTGAAATCATTAATTTTCGTTGGGGATCAATTTTCGTGGTTTTAGTTGACAGTCTGAACCAAGAATTTACCACCACCACAAAATATTACCTTAATCACAAGTAAAAAGACAAGATAATGGACATGTACCATATTTTATCACATTCATAAATTATATCTAGTGTAACTCACATTTTCACACATTGAGGAGGCGAAGATGTATGGATTTCTTAATTTAATTGTGAAAATTATTTAAGTAAATATATTATGTTTAATAAAATAAATATTTATATATTTTTTTAAAAAGTTTATTTTTAATTGGGAACTGGTCGAGACCATAGGGACAGACAGGTTTCTAGTCGTAGTTTCATTATCAATTATGGCCTGTCTCATTTAAATTCAAATTCGATAACATATTAAATAAACATTTCAACAATCTATAAACTAACCTCCTTTTTATTTATTATAACTAAATCAACTGTTTGCCTTCTGAAAAAACGCACCTTTTTTCACATTATACAGTATCAGTAAGAGCCACCATTATTACTCTCATAAACAGCTGATTGGGTCATTAGAGGTCAATAATTAGAATTTTTATAGAGTTGCCCATATCAAAGAAAAAAAAACAATTTTGCTAAAAGGAATTGTAAAACACATTATGATTGATGTGTTATGAGTACACTTGTAAATCTGAATTAATTACTGCTTAATTACATAATGTAGCAGGTAGATCTACTCAGGCCAGGTGTCACATTGTATATAAAGTTAATTGCTACTGATATACTAATCACAGGTAATTAACGCCTACCCTAGACTTGGTCATTAATCTGTCACTGTCTATTGCTTTGGTAATCCCTAATTACTCATCCTATAACTGCCGATTAACAAACAAATGATCACTTTCTACATGTTATCAATGTTCAAAGGACAAACTACGTTTTTGACATTTCAGTAAAACCACGAATTTACGTCCCAACAAAATGTTATTTTTTACTGATTTCACGAAAATTGGGCCCCACGAAAATAAAAACATTCACAGTATATACAGAAATCACATATAAAACTATGGTCACTTCACAATAAAACTTTGTGTTTTTTTCCAGAAATATACATAAAACTAGGATTGTCTCTAATAGTGTTCACTGTATAAGAAGAACTTTTTTCATGTTGAATTAAAATTCATCTGAAATAGATTAACACAGGGTCAGTTGACAGTTTGTAGATTAACATTTACAGTAGTATACAAGCTGAGGATTTTTTATTTTTACCAGATCCTGGTCTAGGTGTTTTACTCAGCATGTTATCTACTTTTCTGCTGGTTTCTGGATCTGATGATTTTTTCTCTTTTGGTTCCTTTTTTGGTCTTGTTTTTGTCAATTTCTTGGCTGATTTGTCTGACTTGTCTGACTTTCCACTATCAGAATCACTGTCAGAACTAGCTGATGAGTGATCATTATCTTTATTCTTCTTCTTTTTATTTTTATCCTTCCCCCCTGCTAAAGTTTTAACTTCATCATCATCGTCATCATCTACAATGAAATAAAAACTTACATTTTACTTAAAGACACACACACACACACACACACACACACACACACACACACACACACACACAGAGTAAATCAGAGGAGAAAGAAAAGCAAACACAGAACTAGAGACCCTTAGTAACAACCAGCCTCCAGGTTTGTAGTCTTAGTAACAACCAGCCTCCAGGTTTATAGTCTTATATGCTGCTTAGTAACAACCACACCCCAGGTTTATAGTCTTATATGCTGCTTAGTCACAACCACACCCCAGGTTTAAAGTCTTATATGCTGCTTAGTAACAACCACACCCCAGGTTTATAGTCTTAGTAACAACCAGACACCAGGTTTATAGTCTTATATGCTGCTTATTAACAACCACACCCCAGGTTAATAGTCTTAGTAACAACCACACCCCAGGTTTATAGTCTTATAAGCTGCTTAGCAACAACCACACACCAGGTTTGTAGTCTTATATGCTGCTTAGTAACAACCACACCCCGGGTTAATAGTCTTAGTAACAACCAGACACCAGGTTTATAGTCTTATATGCTGCTTAGTAACAACCACACCCCGGGTTAATAGTCTTAGTAACAACCACACCCCAGGTTTATAGTCTTATATGCTGCTTAGTAACAACCAGACTCCAGGTTTACAGTCTTATATGCTGCTTAGTAACAACCACACCCCAGGTTTATAGTCTTATATGCTGCTTAGTAACAACCACACCCCAGGTTTATAGTCTTATATGCTGCTTAGTAACAACCACACACCAGGTTTATAGTCTTATATGCTGCTTAGTAACAACCACACCCCAGGTTTATAGTCTTAGTAACAACCAGCCTCCAGGTTTATAGTCTTATACGCTGCTTAGTAACAACCAGACCCCAGGTTTATAGTCTTATATGCTGCTTAGTAACAACCACACCCCAGGTTTATAGTCTTAGTAACAACCAGCCTCTAGGTTTATAGTGTTATATGCTGCTTAGTAACAACCAGACCCTTGGTTTATCGTCTTATATGCTGCTTAGTAACAACCACACCCCGGTTAATAGTCTTAGTAACAACCACCCCAGGTTTATAGTCTTATATGCTGCTTAGTAACAACCACACCCCGGGTTAAGAGTCTTAGTAACAACCACACCCCAGGTTTATAGTCTTATATGCTGCTTAGTAACAACCACACCCCAGGTTTGTAGTCTTATATGCTGCTTAGTAACAACCAGACCCCAGGTTTATAGTCTTATATGCTGCTTAGTAACAACCAGACCCCAGGTTTGTAGTCTTATATGCTGCTTAGTAACAACCAGACCCCAGGTTTATAGTCTTATATGCTGCTTAGTAACAACCACACCCCAGGTTTGTAGTCTTAGTAACATCCAGACCCCAGGTTTGTAGTCTTAGTAACAACCACACCCCAGGTTTGTAGTCTTAGTAACAACCAGACCCCAGGTTTATAGTCTTATATGCTGCTTAGTAACAACCACACCCCAGGTTTGTAGTCTTAGTAACATCCAGACCCCAGGTTTGTAGTCTTAGTAACAACCACACCCCAGGTTTGTAGTCTTAGTAACAACCAGACCCCAGGTTTATAGTCTTATAATTGCTTAGTAACAACCACACCCCAGGTTTATAGTCTTATATGCTGCTTAGTAACAACCAGACCCCAAGTTTATAGTCTTAGTAACAACCAGACCCCAAGTTTATAGTCTTAGTAACAACCACACCCCAAGTTTGTAGTCTTATATGCTGCTTAGTAACAACCACACCCCAAGTTTATAGTCTTAGTAACAACCAGACCCCAAGTTTATAGTCTTAGTAACAACCACACCCCAAGTTTGTAGTCTTATATGCTGCTTAGTAACAACCAGACCCCAAGTTTATAGTCTTATATGCTGCTTAGTAACAACCACACCCCAGGTTTGTAGTCTTAGTAACAACCAGACCCCAGGTATATAGTCTTATATGTTGCTTAGTAACAACCACACCCCAGGTTTGTAGTCTTATATGCTGCTTAGTAACAACCAGACCCCAGGTTTGTAGTCTTAGTAACAACCAGACCCCAGGTTTATAGTCTTATATGTTGTATGTAACAACCAGACCCCAGGTTTGTAGTCTTATATGCTGTATGTAACAACCAGACCCCAGGTTTATAGTCTTATATGCTGTATGTAACAACCAGACCCCAGGTTTGTAGTCTTATATGCTGTATGTAACAACCAGACCCCAGGTTTATAGTCTTATATGCTGTATGTAACAACCAGACCCCAGGTTTGTAGTCTTATATGGTGTATGTAACAACCAGACCCCAGGTTTGTAGTCTTATATGCTGTATGTAACAACCAGACCCCAGGTTTATAGTTTTATATGCTGTATGTAACAATCAGACCCCAGGTTTGTAGTCTTAGTAACAACCAGACCCCAGGTTTATAGTCTTATATGCTGTATGTAACAACCAGACCCCAGGTTTGTAGTCTTATATGCTGTATGTAACAACCAGACCCCAGGTTTATAGTCTTATATGCTGTATGTAACAACCAGACCCCAGGTTTATAGTCTTATATGCTGTATGTAACAATCAGACCCCAGGTTTGTAGTCTTATATGCTGTATGTAACAACCAGACCCCAGGTTTGTAGTCTTATATGCTGTATGTAACAACCAGACCCCAGGTTTGTAGTCTTATATGCTGTATGTAACAACCAGACCCCAGGTTTATAGTCTTATATGCTGTATGTAACAACCAGACCCCAGGTTTATAGTCTTATATGCTGTATGTAACAACCAGACCCCAGGTTTGTAGTCTTATATGCTGTATGTAACAACTACACCCCAGGTTTGTAGTCTTATATGCTGTATGTAACAACCAGACCCCAGGTTTGTAGTCTTATATGCTGTATGTAACAACCAGACCCCAGGTTTATAGTCTTATATGCTGTATGTAACAACCAGACCCCAGGTTTATAGTCTTATATGCTGTATGTAACAATCATACCCCAGGTTTGTAGTCTTAGTAACAACCAGACCCCATGTTTGTAGTCTTATATGCTGTATGTAACAACCAGACCCCAGGTTTATAGTCTTATATGCTGTATGTAACAACCAGACCCCAGGTTTGTAGTCTTATATGCTGCTTAGTAACAACCACACCCCAGGTTTATAGTCTTATATGCTGTAAGTAACAACCAGACCCCATGTTAAAGTCTTATATGCTATAAGTAACAACCACACCCCAGGTTTATAGTCTTAGTAACAACCACACCCCAGGTTTATACTCTTAGTAACAACCACCCCCCAGGTTTATACTCTTAGTAACAACCACACCACAGGTTTATACTCTTAGTAACAACCACACCCCAGGTTTACAGTCTTATATGCTGTAAGTAACAACCAGACCCCAGGTTTATAGTCTTATATGCTGTCAGTAACAACCACACCCCAGGTTTGTAGTCTTAGTAACAACCACACCCCAAGTTTATAGTCTTATATGTTGCTTAGTAACAACCAGACTCCAGGTTTATAGTCTTATATGCTGCTTAGTAACAACCACACCCCAGGTTTATAGTCTTAGTAACAACCACACCCCAGGTTTACAGTCTTATATGTGTCTTAGTAACATCCAGACCCAGGTGTATAGTCTTATATGCTGCTTAGTAACAACCAGACCCCAGGTTTTTAGTCTTATATGCTGCTTAGTAACAACCACAACCCAGGTTTACAGTCTTATATGCTGCTTAGTAACATCCACACCCCAGGTTTACAGTCTTATATGCTGCTTAGTAACATCCAGACCCCAGGTTTATAGTCTTAGTAACAACCACACCCCAGGTTTATAGTCTTATATGCTGCTTAGTAACAACCACACCCCAGGTTTACAGTCTTATATGCTGCTTAGTAACATCCAGACCCCAGGTTTATAGTCTTAGTAACATCCAGACCCCAGGTTTACAGTCCTATATGCTGCTTAGTAACATCCAGACCCCAGGTTTACAGTCTTATATGCTGCTTAGTAACAACCAGACTCCAGGTTTATAGTCTTATATGCTGCTTAGTAACAACCAGACCCCAGGTTTATAGTCTTAGTAACAACCACACCCCAGGTTTACAGTCTTATATGCTGCTTAGTAACAACCAGACCCCAGGTTTATAGTCTTAGTAACATCCAGACCCCAGGTTTACAGTCTTATATGCTGCTTAGTAACAACCAGACTCCAGGTTTATAGTCTTATATGCTGCTTAGTAACAACCAGACTCCAGGTTTATAGTCTTATATGCTGCTTAGTAACAACCAGACCCCAGGTTTATAGTCTTAGTAACATCCAGACCCCAGGTTTACAGTCTTATATGCTGCTTAGTAACAACCAGACTCCAGGTTTATAGTCTTATATGCTGCTTAGTAACAACCAGACCCCAGGTTTATAGTCTTAGTAACATCCAGACCCCAGGTTTACAGTCTTATATGCTGCTTAGTAACAACCAGACTCCAGGTTTATAGTCTTATATGCTGCTTAGTAACAACCAGACCCCAGGTTTACAGTCTTATAAGCGTCTTAGTAACATTCAGACCCCAGGTTTATAATCTTAGACTGTAAATCACCTTTTTATCATGAGCACTTTATTTTCGCGACATTTGCGATCTGTTCAAGAATCACGAAAAACGAAGTGCCCGCAAATAAGATTTTTTGCCACAGCTAAAAATATGTCTATTTATAACTCCACCTGCAGCTCTAATTCCCAAAATATGTTAACACACATCTGTATCTAAATCTGCCTTTAATAACTGACGACCGCACTTACCCAGTGAAAAACTGTTAATCTCATGTGGATTTTTAATGCCGACAGTTCTTCATTGAACTATTTAAGTATAGACCCAACAGTGCTTTCATTCACTTTTTTGTCAAGTTTTTTTTTGAAAAATGTCGAGCGGCCGAGGAATTTCCATGTTCAATTGCATATTTTACTATTTTTGCACGAGTCTCATCTGTGGAACTAGTATACTCTCCCCTCTTGCATTTACGTCATCCTGGACTCTGTGTCAACGGGGGAATATTTTGTAATTTCTGTCCAATTTTGGAATTAGCGGCAACACAAACATTCTGATCATTTTCACTGTTTAAGTTATATGGAACCAGAAGTCTAGGTATGTTTGGTTTTGGAAGTGATTTGCTATTCTTCTTTATCAGCCAAACATACATGTTTGTGTAAGTAAAAAATATATGCTTGTGTTAGTCACACACCTGTAATTTTTACCCTAGTACTAATTACTAGTACAGTCCAACCTGTGTTAAAGGCCACCTCTATATAAGGGCCACCTGTCTATAAAGGGCACTTTCAATTCCTCCCGAGCCATTTTGCTCTTTATTTAACCTCTATATAAGGGCCACTGTTCAACTGAGCCAGAGGCCGCCCTTGTTTAGTACAAAATAGCTCATGAACCTGTCTATAAAGGCCACTTTTTATTCGTTTTCTGGGGACAAGTTTGTTGTCGTTTCTAAAAATGTGTGGAAAAATGTTAAGCCATGTAGTTTTTTAAAAATCTTGAAGCTAAAATTAGATTTTAAACATTGATTATTTAACTTTAAACCATTGATCATTAAATTAAGTACATGTAACCAAATTTGTATGTTGATAAGAAAAGAATTTTTAAAAATTATATTTTTGAAACTTTTTTAAAAACTTAAAAAAAAATTCTTAAGTCATTTATCCTCATGTCAACAAATGAAGCCATAAAACACTAAGGATAGATTATTACTCATTATTAATTATGATACATATACTATTTTCTATTGTTTTCATTACTGGCTCCTACCTATTAAAGAAAACATGTCTTTATTTAAGATATGTGTATATACTTGGTGATTTTTATGGGTTTTTTTAAAGATTGATAAATAGTGTTGTAAGAAGATTTTTCTTCAATTGTTTTTAAAGAAATTATTCTGTTAAAATTAGCTAATGCCTTTTTTGTAACAGAAATTTTAACAAATAAAATAAATAAATTAGAACTGCTCACTATTTTTCCAACTAATATTTATATTGATGTCAAAACTGGATTTACAAACCTCTATATAAAGGCCACCTGTCCATAAGGGCCACTTTTGCAACTTCCCCCGAGTGGCCCTTATAGACAGGTTAGACTGTATATCACATGATTGGTCATTGACATTTATTTACACATGTTTAAAATCAGTTGCGATAAGAAAAACCTTTTGGGGTTTCAGATGAGATATTGTAAAAATTTCATGTCGCGAAATTGTTTTCATCATGGGATCATATAAAAAGGTGCCGCCAAATTAAAGTGATTTACAGTATGCCTCTTAGTAACAATCAGACTCAAGGTTTATAGTCTTATATGGTACTAGGTAAGAACAAGGTCCTTGGATATAACTTTATGTGCAACTAGGTACGAACAAGGCCCTTAGTTAGCCTTAAGTGTCACTAGATAAGAACAAGGTCCCTAATTAGCCTTATGTGCCACTAGATAAGAACAAGGCCCCTGGTTACAGCCTTGTGTGTCACTAGGTAAGAACAAGGCCCCTAATTAGCAGTATGTTCCACTGGGTAAGAACAAGGCCCCTGGTTACAGCCTTATGTAACTAGGTAAGAACAAGACCCTTAGTTAGCCTTGTGTGCCATAGGTAAGAACAAAACCCTTAGTTAGCCTTGTGTGCCACTAGGTAAGAACAAGGCCCCTAGTAAGCCTTATGTGCCACTAGGTAAGAACAAGGACCCTAGTTAGCCTTGTGTGTGAATAGGTAAGAACAAGGACCAAAGTTAACCGTATGTGTCACTAGGTAAGAACAAGGCCCTGGTTACAGCCTTGTGTGTCACTAGGTAAGAACAAGGCCCCTAATTAGCAGTATGTTCCACTGGGTAAGAACAAGGCCCTGGTTACAGCCTTATGTAACTAGGTAAGAACAAGACCCTTAGTTAGCCTTGTGTGCCATAGGTAAGAACAAAACCCTTAGTTAGCCTTGTGTGCCACTAGGTAAGAACAAGGCCCCTAGTAAGCCTTATGTGCCACTAGGTAAGAACAAGACCCCATTAGCCTTGTGTGCCACTAGGTAAGAACAAGGCCCCTAGTAAGCCTTATGTGTCACTAGGTAAGAACAAGGACCCTAGTTAGCCTTATGTGTCACTAGGTAAGAACAAGGCCCCTTGTAAGGCTTATGTGTAACTAGGTAAGAACAAGGTCCCTAGTTTGCCTTATGTGCCACTAGGTAAGAACAAGGCCCTTAGTAAGACTTATGTGCCACTAGGTAAGAACAAGACCCCATTAGCCTTATGTGCCACTAGGTAAGAACAAGGACTTTGGTTATAGCCTAATGTGCCACTAGGTAAGAACAAGGCCCCCTGGTAATAGCCTTATGTGCTGCAATTGTAAGAACAAGGTCACTGATTACAGCCTTATGTGTCACTAGGTTAAAACAAGGCCCCTGATTACAGCCTTATGTGTCACTATGTTAAAACAAGGCCCCTGATTACAGCCTTATGTGTCACTAGGTTAAAACAAGTCCCCTGGTTACAGACTTATGTGCCACTAGGTAAGAACAAGGCCCTTGGTTAGCCTTATGTGCCACTAGGTAAGAATAAGGACCTTGGTTAGTGTCTTATGTGTCACTAGGTAAGAACAAGGCCCCTTGTTACAGCCTTATGTGTCACTAGGTAAGAACAAGGCCCCTTGTTACAGCCTTATGTGACAATAGGTAAGAACAAGGCCCCATTTGTCTAATGTGCCACTAGGTAAAAACAAGGCCCCTGGTTAGCCCTATATGCCATTAGGTAAGAACAAGGTCTCTGATTACAGCCTTAGATGCCACCAAGAGCAAGGTCCCTGGTTGCAGCCTATGTGCCACTAGGTAAGAACAAGACCCCTGGTTACAGCCTAAGATGTCACCAAGCAAGAAAAAGGTCCCTTGTTACAGCCTTATGTGCCACTAGGTAAGAACAAGGCTCCTGGTTACAGCCTTATGTGCCACTAGGTAAGAACAAGGCCCTGTTAGCCTTATGTGCCACTAGGTAGGAACAAGGTCCCTAGTTACAGCCTTATGTGCCACTAGGTAAGAACAAGGACCTTGGTTATAACCTTATGTATCACTAGGTAAGAACAAGGCCCCTGGTTAGACTTATGTGCCACTAGGTAAGAACAAGGCTCCTGGTTACAGCCTTTTTTGTCTCTTTGTAAGAACAAGGCCCCTGGTTACAGATTATGTGCCACTAGGTAAGACCAAGCACCCTGGTTAGCCTCATATGCCACTAGGTAGGAACAAGGCCCTTAGTTAGCATTATGTGCCACTAAGCAAGAACAAGGCCACTGATTACAGCCTTTGTGCCACTAGGAAAAAACAAGGCCCCTGGGTAGCCTTATGTGACACTTCCCTGGTTACAGCATTATGTGCCACTAGGTAAGAACAAGGTCCCTAGTTAGCTTTATGTGCCACTTCCTTGGTTACATTCTTTGTGCCACTAGGTAAGAACAAGGCCCCTAGTTAGCCTTATGAGTCAATAGGTACGAACAAGGCCCTTGGTTAGCCATATGTGCCACTAGGTAAGAAAAAGGCCCCTGGGTAGCCTTATGTGACACTTCCCTTGTTACATTTTTGTGTCACTAGGTAAGAACAAGGACCCTAGTTAGCCTTATGTGCCACTAGGTAAGAACAAGGACCCTAGTTAGCCTTGTGTGCCACGAGGCAAGAACAAGGCCCCTAGTAAGCCTTATGTGTCACTAGGTAAGAACAAGGCTCCTAGTTAGCCTTGTGTGTGAATAGGTAAGAACAAGGACCAAAGTTAACCTTATGTGTCACTAGGTAAGAACAATGTCCCTAGTAAGCCTTATGTGCCACTAGGTAAGAACAAGAACCCTAGTTAGCCTTATGTGTCACTAGGTAAGAACAATGTCCCTAGTAAGCCTTATGTGCCACTAGGTATGAACAAGAACCCTAGTTAGCCTTATGTGTCACTAGGTAAGAACAAGGACCCTAGTTAGCCTTATGTGTCACTAGGTAAGAACAAGGACCCTAGTTAGCCTTATGTGTCACTAGGTAAGAACAAGTACCCTAGTTAGCCTTATGTGTCACTAGGTAAGAACAAGGCCCCTAGTTAGCCTTATGTGTCACTAGGTAAGAACAATGTCCCTAGTAAGCCTTATGTGCCACTAGGTAAGAACAAGAACCCTAGTTAGCCTTATGTGTCACTAGGTAAGAACAAGGACCCTAGTTAGCCTTATGTGTCACTAGGTAAGAACAAGGACCCTAGTTAGTCTTATGTGGTACTAGGTAAGAACAAAACCCCTGGTTACAGCCTTATATGTCACTAGGTGAGAACAAGGACCATGGTTAGCCTTATGTGCCACTAGGTAAGAACAAGGCCCCCAGTTATCTTTATGTGACATTAGGTAAGAACAAGGACCCTAGTTAGCCTTATGTGTCATTAGGTAAGAACAAGGCCTCTAGTTAGCCTTATGTGCCACTAGGTAAGAACAAGGACCCTAGTTAGCCTTATGTGTCACTAGGTAAGAACAAGGCCACTGATTACAGCCTTTGTGCCACTAGGTAAGAAAAGGCTAATGATTACAGCCTTTATGCCACTAGGTAAGAACAAGGCCCCTAGTTAACGTTATGTGCCACTAGGTAAGAACAAGGCTGGGTAAGAACCAGACCCCAAGATACAACCTTATATACCACTAGGTAAGAACCAGACCCCTAGATACAACCTTATGTGCCACTAGGTAAGAACCAGACTCCTAGATACAACCTTATGTGGCACTAGGTAAGAACTAGGCTGGGTTAGAGCCAAACCCCCCAGATACAACCTTATGTGCCACTAGAACAAGTACCCTAGTTAGCCTTATGTGTCACTAGGTAAGAACAAGGACCCTAGTTAGCCTTATGTGTCACTAGGTAAGAAAGAACAAGGACCCTAGTTAGCCTTATGTGTCACTAGGTAAGAACAAGTACCCTAGTTAGCCTTATGTGTCACTAGGTAAGAACAAGGACCCTAGTTAGCCTTATGTGTCACTAGGTAAGAACAAGTACCCTAGTTAGCCTTATGTGTCACTAGGTAAGAACAAGGCCCCTAGGTAGCCTTATGTGTCACTAGGTAAGAACAAGACCCTAGTTAGTCTATGTGTCACTAGGTAAGAACAAGCACCCTAGTTAGCCTTATGTGTCACTAGGTAAGAACACGGCCCCTAGTTAGCCTTATGTGTCACTAGGTAAGAACAAGTACCCTAGTTAGCCTTATGTGTCACTAGGTAAGAACAAGTACCCTAGTTAGCCTTATGTGTCACTAGGTAAGAACAAGGACCCTAGTTAGCCTTATGTGTCACTAGGTAAGAACAAGTACCCTAGTTAGCCTTATGTGTCACTAGGTAAGAACAAGGCCCCTAGGTAGCCTTATGTGTCACTAGGTAAGAACAAGAAACCCTAGTAAGTCTTATGTGTCACTAGGTAAGAACAAGCACTCTAGGTTAGCCTTATGTGTCACTAGGTAAGAACAAGGCCCTAGTTAGCCTTATGTGTCACTAGGTAAGAACAATGTCCCTAGTAAGCCTTATGTGCCACTAGGTAAGAACAAGAACCCTAGTTAGCCTTATGTGTCACTAGTAAGAACAAGGACCCTAGTTAGCCTTATGTGTCACTAGGTAAGAACAAGGACCCTAGTTAGTCTTATGTGGTACTAGGTAAGAACAAAACCCTGGTTACAGCTTATATGTCACTAGGTGAGAACAAGGACCATGGTTAGCCTTATGTGCCACTAGGTAAGAACAAGGCCCCAGTTATCTTTATGTGACATTAGGTAAGAACAAGGACCTAGTTAGCCTTATGTGTCATTAGGTAAGAAACAAGGCCTCTAGTTAGCCTATGTGCCACTAGGTAAGAACAAGGACCCTAGTTAGCCTTATGTGTCACTAGGTAAGAACAAGGCCACTGATTACAGCCTTTGTGCACTAGGTAAGAAAAGGCTAATGATTACAGCCTTTATGCCACTAGGTAAGAACAAGGCCCTAGTTAACGTTATGTGCCACTAGGTAAGAACAAGCTGGGTAAGAACCAGACCCCAAGATACAACCTTATATACCACTAGGTAAGAACCAGACCCTAGATACAACCTTATGTGCCACTAGGTAAGAACCAGACCCCTAGGTACAACCTTATGTACCACTAGGTAAGAACCAGACCCTTAGAACCAACCTTATGTGCCATTGGGTAAGAACTAGACCCTAGATACAACCTTATGTGCACTAGGTAAGAACCAGACTCCTAGATACAACCTTATGTGGCATAGGTAAGAACTAGGCTGGGTTAGAGCCAAACCCCCAGATACAACCTTATGTGCCACTAGGTAAGAACCAGACCCTAGATACAACCTTATGTGGCACTAGGTAAGAACCAAACCCCTAGATACAACCTTATGTACCAGTAGTAAGAAACTAGACCCCTAGATACAACCTTATGTACAGTAGGTAAGAACCAGACCCCTAGATACAACCTTATGTGCCACTAGGTAAGGACCAGACCCTAGAACCAACCTTATGTGGCACTAGGTAAGAACTAGACCCCTAGATACAACCTTATGTGGCACTAGGTAAGAACCAAACCCCTAGTACAACCTTAGTACCAGTAGGTAAGAACCAGACTCCTAGATACAACCTTATGTGCCACTAGGTAAGAACCAGACCCCTAGATACAAACCTTATGTGGCACTAGGTAAGAACTAGGCTGGTGGGTAAGAGCCAAACCCCTAGATACAACCTATGTACCAGTAGGTAAGAAACTAGACCCCTAGATACAACCTTATGTACCAGTAGGTAAGAACCAGACCCCTAGATACAACCTTATGTGCCACTAGGTAAGGACCAGACCCTAGAACCAACCTTATGTGGCACTAGGTAAGAACTAGACCCCTAGATACAACCTTTTTGGCACTAGGTAAGAACCAAACCCCTAGGTACAACCTTATGTACCAGTAGGTAAGAACCAGACTCCTAGATACAACCTATGTGCCACTAGGTAAGAACCAGACCCCTAGATACAACCTTATGTGGCACTAGGTAAGAACTAGGCTGGGGGTAAGAGCCAAACCCCCTAGATACAACCTTATGTACCACTAGATAAAACCAGACCCCTAGATACAACCTTATGTGCCACTAGGTAAGAACTAGACCCCTAGATACAACCTTATGTGCCACTAGGTAGAACCAGACCCTAGATACAACCTTATGTACCAGTAGGTAAGAACCAGACCCCTAGATACAACTTTATGTGCCACTAGGTAAGAACCAGACCCCTAGACACAACCTTATGTACCACTAGGTAAGAACCAGACCCCTAGATACAAACCTTATGTGCCACTAGGTAAGAACCAGACCCCTAGATACAACCTTATGTACCACTAGATAAGAACCAGACTCCTAGATACAACCTTATGTGCCACTAGGTAAGAACCAGACCCCTAGATACAACCGTATGTGCCACTAGGTAAGAACCAGACCCCTAGATACAACCTTATGTGCCACTAGGTAAGAACCAGACCCCTAGATACAACCTTATGTGCCACTAGGTAAGAAACCAGACCCCTAGATACAACCTTATGTGCCACTAAGTAAGAACCAGACCCCTAGATACAACCTTATGTGGCACTAGACAAGAACTAGGCTGGGTAAGAACCAGACCCCTAGATACAACCTTATGTGGCACTAGGTAAGAACTAGGCTGGGTAGAGCCAAACCAGATACAACCTTATGTACCACTAGATAAGAACAGACCCTAGATACAACCTTATGTGCCACTAGGCAAGAACTAGGCTGGGTAAGAACCAGACCCCTAGATACAACCTTCTGTACCACTAGGTAAGAAAAGTAAGTTATATCTATATTATGTGTAAGTAGTTTTATTTTTTCTTCTTATAAAAGTAAGTAATAATGAGTGAATAATAAATGTAAAATAATGAAAATTCCCACACTCCTTACAGGTAATACACATAATCAGAAAATACAGATTACATACAATGACTGCTGTGTTTGACTCTAAAGCATAATTCTTCTTTTGTATTTTGTTTGTTGATTAATGAGAGTAATGAGTCTGTTGACTACTCAATGAAACAACTCGGGTGGGGGTGGGGTTAAAACAGTAAGATATTTATCTGATTAAGTTTCAATTAGGAGCCAGCAGTAATTGACTTTATGCAAGTGTTGTTGTAAAATTTTTAATGAGCCAGTGATGGATCATTATTTCTTATATGGGTGTTAAATCTCTGTAATGAGTTACTGATTTATTTTTAGTGTCACTTTGTTTGTAATGAGGCAGTATTCTGGTTTGTTGTCAATATGTGGCATAAGGTCAATGTGCAGATGTATGAGACTGTGACTGGAGCATTATTTCTTATATCAAAGTAATTGCTAAAGTTTCCATAGCAATGACTCAGCTTACAAGGTAATTTATAACAATGACGACCCCAGTTACACTTACCAAATCTTACCTTTCTCCAATGGAATTAAAGCAATACATTTTTCAGCAGCATCAACAGTAGCAGCATGATAATGTCTTTTATCAAGTTGGTTGAAATCTTCTTCTTTTTGTGCTGTTCTGCTGTTTCAATCATTTTTCTCATGGAATGCTTAATTAAATAAATAATAGAGAAATAAAATTGACTTGGTTTGACTTACAAAACATTGTACATTTCTACATAAGAATTTAACAAAAACTAAACAATTGATTTGCAACAATGATGCATAAACCAGAGATCTGACATTAGATCTTTGGTACTTTTCAGTTTACACAGGTTTGTTTGTTAAAGTTCTGTTGATCTAACAGCAAGTAATAAATAAGTCATGGCTTTGAGCTACTTGTGTACATGTTATTCTAACACTAACAGTGATCAATCTTACAAACACTGGTAAGACACTGTCTATAATACTAAGTGACAGTAACCCACCATACATACACTGGTAAAGTGTCTATAATACTAAGTGACAGTAAACCCACCATACAAACACTGGTAAAGTGTCTATAATACTAAGTGACAGTAACCCACCATACAAACACTGGTAAAGTGTCTATAATACTAAGTGACAGTAACCCACCATACAAACACTGGTAAAGTGTCTATAATACTAAGTGACAGTAACCCACCATACATACACTGGTAAAGTGTCTATAATACTAAGTGACAGTAACCCACCATACAAACACTGGTAAAGTGTCTATAATACTAAGTGACAGTAACCCACCATACAAACACTGGTAAAGTGTCTATAATAACTAAGTGACAGTAACCCACCATACAAACACTGGTAAAGTGTCTATAATACTAAGTGACAGTAACCCACCATACAAACACTGGTAAAGTGTCTATAATACTAAGTGACAGTAACCCACCATACAACACTGGTAAAGTGTCGATAATACTAAGTGACAGTAACCCACCATACAAACACTGGTAAAGACACTGTCTATAATACTAAGTGATAGTAACCCACATACATACACTGGTAAAGTGTCTATAATACTAAGTGACAGAACCCACCATACAAACACTGGTAAAGTGTCTATAATACTAAGTGACAGTAACCCACCATACATACACTGGTAGTGTCTATAATACTAAGTGACAGTAACCCACCATACAAACACTGGTAAAGACACTGTCTATAATACTAAGTGACAGTAACCCACCATACAAACACTGGTAAAGTGTCTATAATACTAAGTGACAGTAACCCACCATACAAACACTGGTAAAGTGTCTATAATACTAAGTGACAGTAACCCACCATACAAACACTGGTAAAGTGCTATAATACTAAGTGACAGTAACCCACCATACAAACACTGGTAAGTGTCTATAATACTAAGTGGACAGTAACCCACCATACAAACACTGGTAAAGTGTCTATAATACTAAGTGACAGTAACCCACCATACAAACACTGGTAAAGTGTCTATAATACTAAGTGACAGTAACCCACCATACAAACACTGGTAAAGTGTCTATAATACTAATTGACAGTAACCCACCATACAAACACTGGTAAAGTGTCTATAATACTAAGTGACAGTAACCACCATACAAACACTGGTAAAGTGTCTATAATACTAAGTGACAGTAACCCACCATACAAAACTGGTAAAGTGTCCTATAATACTAAGTGACAGTAACCACCCATACAAACACTGGTAAAGTGTCTATAATACTAAGTGACAGTAACCCACCATACAAACACTGGTAAAGTGTCTATAATACTAAGTGACAGTAACCCACCATACAAACACTGGTAAGTGTCTATAATACTAAGTGACAGTAACCCACCATACATACACTGGTAAAGAAACTGTCTATAATACTAAGTGACAGTAACCCACCATACAAACACTGGTAAAGTGTCTATAATACTAAGTGACAGTAACCCACCATACAAACACTGTAAAGTGTCTATAATACTAAGTGACAGTAACCACCATACAAACACTGGTAAAGTGTCTATAATACTAAGTGACAGTAACCACCATACAAACACTGGTAAAGTGTCTATAATACTAAGTGACAGTAACCCACCATACATACACTGGTAAGTGTCTATAATACTAAGTGACAGTAACCCACCATACAAACACTGGTAAAGACACTGTCTATATACTAAGTGACAGTACCACCATACAAACAACTGGTAAAGTGTCTATAATACTAAGTGACAGTAACCCACCATACAACACTGGTAAAGTGTCTATAATACTAAGTGACAGTAACCCACCATACAAACACTGGTAAAGTGTCTATAATACTAAGTGACAGTACCCACCATACACAAACTGGTAAGAGTGTCTATAATACTAAGTGACAGTATCCCACCATACATACACTGGTAAAGTGTCTATAATACTAAGTGACAGTAACCCACCATACATACACTGGTAAAGTGTCTATAATACTAAGTGACAGTAACCCACCATACATACACTGGTAAAGTGTCTATAATACTAAGTGACGAAACCCACCATACAAACACTGGTAAAGTGTCTATAATACTAAGTGACAGTAACCCACCATACAAACACTGGTAAAGTGTCTATAATACTAAGTGACAGTAACCCACCATACAACACTGGTAAAGTTCTATAATACTAAGTGACAGTAACCCACTATACAAAACACTGGTAAAGTGTCTATAATACTAAGTGACAGTAACCCACCATACATACACTGGTAAAGTGTCTATAATACTAAGTGACAGTAACCCGCCATACAAACACTGTAAAGTGTCTATAATACTAAGTGACAGTAACCCACCATACAAACACTGGTAAAGTGTCTATAATACTAGTGACAGTAACCCACCATACAAACACTGGTAAAGTGTCGATAATACTAAGTGACAGTAACCCACCATACATACACTGGTAAAGTGTCTATAATACTAAGTGACAGTAACCCACCATACAAACACTGGTAAAGTGTCTATAATACTAAGTGACAGTAACCCACCATACAAACACTGGTAAAGTGTCTATAATACTAAGTGACAGTAACCCACCATACAAACACTGGTAAAGTGTCTATAATACTAAGTGACAGTAACCCACCATACAAACACTTGTAAACTAAAAGTGTCTATAATACTAAGTGACAGTAACCCACCATACAAACACTGGTAAAGTGTCTATAATACTAAGTGACAGTAACCCACCATACAAACACTGTAAAGTGTCTATAATACTAAGTGACAGTAGCCCACCATACAAACACTGGTAAAGTGTCTATAATACTAAGTGACAGTAACCCACCATACAAACACTGGTAAAGTGTCTATAATACTAAGTGACAGTAACCCACCATACAAACACTGGTAAAGTGTCGATAATACTAAGTGACAGTAACCCACCATACATACACTGGTAAAGTGTCTATAATACTAAGTGACAGTAACCCACCATACAAACACTGGTAAAGTGTCTATAATACTAAGTGACAGTAACCCACCTACAAACACTGGTAAAGTGTCTATAATACTAAGTGACAGTAACCCACCATACAAACACTGGTAAAGTGTCTATAATACTAAGTGACAGTAACCCACCATACAAACACTGGTAAAGTGTCTATATACTAAGTGACAGTAACCCACCATACAAACACTGGTAAAGTGTCTATAATACTAAGTGACAGTAACCCACCATACATCACTGGTAGTGTCTATAATAATAAGTGACAGTAACCCACCATACAAACACTGGTAAAGTGTCTATAATACTAAGTGACAGTAACCCACCATACAACACTGGTAAGTGTCTATAATACTAAGTGACAGTAACCCACCATACAAACACTGGTAAAGTGTCGATAATACTAAGTGACAGTAACCCACCATACATACATGGAAAAGTGTCTATAATACTAAGTGACAGTAACCCACCATATATACACTGGAAAAGTGTCTATAATACTAAGTGACCTAACCCACCATACAAACACTGGTAAAGTGTCTATAATACTAAGTGACAGTAACCCACCATACAAACACTGGTAAAGTGTCTATAATACTAAGTGACAGTAACCCACCATACAAACACTGGTAAAGTGTCTATAATACTAAGTGACAGTAACCCACCATACATACACTGGTAAAGTGTCGATAATACCAAGTGACAGTAACCCACCATACAAACACTGGTAAAGTGTCGATAATACTAAGTGACAGTAACCCACCATACATACACTGGTAAAGTGTCTATAATACTAAGTGACAGTAACCCACCATACAAACACTGGTAAAGTGTCTATAATACTAAGTGACAGTAACCCACCATACAACACTGGTAAAGTGTCTATAATACTAAGGACAGTAACCACCATACAAACACTGGTAAAGTGTCTATAATACTAAGTGACAGTAACCCACCATACAAACACTGGTAAAGTGTCTATAATACTAAGTGACAGTAACCCACCATACAAACACTTGTAAACTAAAAGTGTCTATAATACTAAGTGACAGTAACCCACCATACAAACACTTGTAAACTAAAAGTGTCGATAATACTAAGTGACAGTAACCCACCATACAAACACTGGTAAAGTGTCTATAATACTAAGTGACAGTAACCCACCATACATCACTGGTAAAGTGTCGATAATACCAAGTGACAGTAACCCACCATTACAAACACTGGTAAAGTGTCGATAATACTAAGTGACAGTAACCCACCATACATACACTGGTAAAGTGTCTATAATACTAGGTGACAGTAACCCACCATACAAACACTGGTAAAGTGTCTATAATACTAAGTGACAGTAACCCACCATACAAACACTGGTAAAGTGTCTATAATACTAAGTGACAGTACACCCACCATACAAACAACTGGTAAAGTGTCTATAATACTAAGTGACAGTAACCCACCATACAAAAACACTGGTAAAGTGTCTATAATACTAAGTGACAGTAACCCACCATACAAACACTTGTAAATAAAAGTGTCTATAATACTAAGTGACAGTAACCCACCATACAACACTTGTAAACTAAAAGTGTCGCTAATACTAAGTGACAGTAACCCACCATACAAACACTGGTAAAGTGTCTATAATACTAAGTGACAGTAACCCACCATACAAACACTGGAAAGTGTCTATAATACTAAGTGACAGTAACCCACCCATACATACACTGGTAAAGTGTCTATAATACTAAGTGACAGTAACCCACCATACATACACTGGTAAAGACACTGTCTATAATACCAAGTGACAGTAACCCACCATACATACACTGGTAAAGACACTGTCTATAATACTAAGTGACAGTAACCCACCATAAAACACTGGTAAAGTGTCTAATACAAGTGACAGTAACCCACCATACAAACACTGGTAAAGTGTCTATAATACTAAGTGACAGTAACCCACCATACATACACTGGTAAAGACACTGTCTATAATACTAAGTGACAGTAACCCACCATACATACACTGGTAAAGTGTCTATAATACTAAGTGACAGTAACCCACCATACAACACTGGTAAAGTGTCTATAATACTAAGTGACAGTAACCCACCATACAAACACTGGTAAAGTGTCGATAATACTAAGTGACAGTAACCCACCATACAAACACTGGTAAAGACACTGTCTATAATACTAGTGACAGTAACACCACCATACAAACACTGGTAAAGTGTCTATAATACTAAGTGACAGTAACCCACCATACAAACATGGTAAAAGACATGTCTATAATACTAAGTGACAGTAACCCACCATACAAACACTGGTAAAGACACTGTCTATAATACTAAGTGACAGTAACCACCATACAAACACTGGTAAAGTGTCTATAATACTAAGTGACAGTAACCCAACCATACAAACACTGGTAAAGACACTGTCTATAATACTAAGTGACAGTAACCCACCATAAACACTGGTAAAGACACTGTCTATAATACAAGTGACAGTAACCCACCATACAAACACTGGTAAAGTGTCTATAATACTAAGTGACAGTAACCCACCATACATACACTGGTAAAGTGTCTATAATACTAAGTGACAGTAACCCACCATACAAACACTGGTAAAGTGTCTATAATACTAAGTGACAGTAACCCACCATACAAACACTGGTAAAGTGTCTATAATACTAAGTGACAGTAACCCACCATACATACACTGGTAAAGTGTCTATAATACTAAGTGACAGTAACCCACCATACATACACTGGTAAAGACACTGTCTATAATACCAAGTGACAGTAACCCACCATACATACACTGGTAAAGACACTGTCTATAATACTAAGTGACAGTAACCCACCATACAAACACTGGTAAAGTGTCTATAATACTAAGTGACAGTAACCCACCATACAAACACTGGTAAAGTGTCTATAATACTAAGTGACAGTAACCCACCATACATACACTGGTAAAGACACTGTCTATATACTAAGTGACAGTAACCCACCATACATACACTGGTAAAGTGTCTATAATACTAGTGACAGTAACCCACCATCAAACACTGGTAAAGTGTCTATAATACTAAGTGACAGTAAACCCACCATACAAACACTGGTAAAGTGTCGATAATACTAAGTGACAGTAACCCACCATACAAACACTGGTAAAGACACTGTCTATAATACTAAGTGACAGTAACCACCATACAAACACTGGTAAAAGTGTCTATAATACTAAGTGACAGTAACCCACCATACAAACACTGGTAAAGACACTGTCTATAATACTAAGTGACAGTAACCCACCATACAAACACTGGTAAAGTGTCTATAATACTAAGTGACAGTAACCACCATACATACACTGTAAAGTGTCTATAATACTAAGTGACAGTAACCCACCATACAAACACTGGAAAGTGTCTATAATACTAAGACAGTAACCCACCATACAAACACTGGTAAAGTGTCTATATACTAAGTGACAGTAACCCACCATACATAACACTGGTAAAGACACTGTCTATAATACCAAGTGACAGTAACCCACCATACATACACTGGTAAAGTGTCTATAATACTAAGTGACAGTAACCCACCAACATACACTGGTAAAGTGTCTATAATACTAAGTGACAGTAACCCACCATACAACACTGGTAAAGTGTCTATAATACTAAGTGACAGAACCCACCATACAAACACTGGTAAAGTTCTATAATACTAAGTGACAGTAACCCACCATACAAACACTGGTAAAGTGTCTATAATACTAAGTGACAGTAACCCACCATACAAACACTGGTAAAGTGTCTAA
>CM037867.1:43825265-43984973 GCA_021292105.1 Anadara kagoshimensis
TTGGGTATTATGTAGGAAGTGTTTCTTTTCATTGTGTTATGTGTTTGGTATTATGTAGGAAGTGTTTCTTTTCATTGTGTTATATGTTTGGTATTATGTAGGAAGTGTTTCCTTTCATGATGTTATATGTTGGGTATTATGTAGGAAGTGTTTCCTTTCATTGTGTTATATGTTGGGTATTATGTATAAAGTGTTTTTTTTCATTGTGTTATATGTTGGGTATTATGTAGGAAGTGTTTCTTTTCATTGTGTTATATGTTGGGTATTATGTAGGAAGTGTTTCTTTTCATTGTGTTATATGTTGGGTATTATGTAGAAAGTGTTTCCTTTCATGATGTTATATGTTTGGTATTATGTAGGAAGTGTTTCCTTTCATTGTGTTATATGTTGGGTATTATGTAGGAAGTGTTTCTTTTCATTGTGTTATATGTTGGGTATTATGTAGGAAGTGTTTCTTTTCATTGTGTTATATGTTTGGGTATTATGTATAAAGTGTTTCTTTTCATTGTGTTATATGTTTGGTATTATGTAGAAGTGTTTCTTTTTCATTGTGTTATATATTTGGTATTATGAGGAAGTGTTTCTTTTCATTGTGTTATATGTTGGTATTATGTAGGAAGTGTTTTCCTTCATGATGTTATATGTTGGGTATTATGTAGGAAGTGTTTCTGTTCATTGTGTTATATGTTTGGTATTATGTAGGAAGTGTTTCTTTTCATTGTGTTATATTTTGTATATGTATAAAGTGTTTCCTTTCATGGTGTTATATGTTGGTATTATGTAGGAAGTGTTTCTTTTCATGTGTTATATGTTGGGTATTATGTAGGAAGTGTTTCTTTTCATTGTGTTATATGTTGGGTATTATTAGACGTGTTTCCTTTCATGATGTTATATGTTTGGTATTATGTAGGAAGTGTTTCCTTTCATTGTGTTATATGTTGGGTATTATGTAGGAAGTGTTTCTTTTCATTGTGTTATATGTTGGGTATTATGTATAAAGTGTTTCTTTTCATTGTGTTATATGTTGGGTATTATGTAGGAAGTGTTTCTTTTCATTGTGTTATATGTTGGGTATTATGTAGGAAGTGTTTCCTTTCATGATGTTATATGTTGGGTATTATGTAGGAAGTGTTTCCTTTCATTGTGTTATATGTTGGGTATTATGTATAAAGTGTTTCTTTTCATTGTGTTATATGTTGGGTATTATGTAGGAAGTGTTTCTTTTCATTGTGTTATATGTTGGGTATTATGTAGGAAGTGTTTCTTTCATTGTGTTAATGTTGGGTATTATGTAGAAAGTGTTTCCTTTCATGATGTTATATGTTTGGTATTATGTAGGAAGTGTTTCCTTTCATTGTGTTATATTTTATTATGTAGGAAGTGTTTCCTTTCATGTGTTATATGTTGGGTATTATGTAGGAAGTGTTTCTTTTCATTGTGTTATATATTTGGTATTATGTAGGAAGTGTTTCTTTTCATTGTGTTATATGTTGGGTATTATGTAGGAAGTGTTTCTTTTCATTGTGTTATATGTTGGGTATTATGTAGGAAGTGTTTCTTTTCATTGTGTTATATGTTGGGTATTATGTAGAAAGTGTTTCCTTTCATGATGTTATATATTTGGTATTATGTAGGAAGTGTTTCCTTTCATTGTGTTATATGTTGGGTATTATGTAGGAAGTGTTTCTTTTCATTGTGTTATATGTTGGGTATTATGTAGGAAGTGTTTCTTTCATTGTGTTATATGTTGGGTATTATGTAGGAAGTGTTTCTTTTCATTGTGTTATATGTTGGTATTATGTAGGAAGTGTTTCTTTTCATTGTGTTATATGTTGGGTATTATGTAGAAAGTGTTTCCTTTCATGATGTTATATGTTTGGTATTATGTAGGAAGTGTTTCCTTTCATTGTGTTATATGTTGGGTATTATGTAGGAAGTGTTTCTTTTCATTGTGTTATATGTTGGGTATTATGTAGGAAGTGTTTCCTTTCATGATGTTATATGTTGGGTATTATGTAGGAAGTGTTTCCTTTCATGATGTTATATGTTTGGTATTATGTAGGAAGTGTTTCCTTTCATGATGTTATGTGTTTGGTATTATGTAGGAAGTGTTTCCTTTCATTGTGTTATATGTTTGGTATTATGTATAAAGTGTTTCTTTTCATGATGTTATATGTTTGGTATTATGTAGGAAGTGTTTCCTTTCATGATGTTATATGTTTGGTATTATGTAGGAAGTGTTTCCTTTCATTGTGTTATATGTTTGGTATTTGTAGAAAGTGTTTCCTTTCATGATGTTATATGTTTGGTATTATGTAGGAAGTGTTTCCTTTCATTGTGTTATATGTTTGGTATTATGTAGAAAGTGTTTCCTTTCATGGTGTTATATGTTTGGTATTATGTAGGAAGTGTTTCTTTCATGATGTTATGTGTTTGGTATTATGTAGGAAGTGTTTCTTTCATGATGTTATATGTTGGGTATTATGTATAAAGTGTTTCTTTCATTGTGTTATATGTTTGGTATTATGTAGAAGTGTTTCTTTTCATTGTGTTATATGTTTGGTATTATGTATAAAGTGTTTCTTTTCATTGTGTTATATGTTTGGTATTATGTAGGAATGTTTTTCTTTTCATTGTGTTATATGTTTGGTATTATGTATAAAGTGTTTCTTTTTCATGTATGTTATATGTTTGGTATTATGTAAAAGTGTTTTCTTTCATTGTGTTATATGTTTGGTATTATGTAGGAAGTGTTTCTTTCATGATGTTATGTGTTTGGTATTATGTATAAGTGTTTCTTTTCATTGTGTTATATGTTTGGGTATTATGTAGAAAGTGTTTCTTTCATTGTGTTATGTTTGGTATTATGTAGGAAGTGTTTCCTTTCATGTGTTATATGTTTGGTATTATGTAAAGTGTTTCTTTTCATTGTGTTATATGTTTGGTATTATGTATAAGTGTTTCTTTTCATGTGTTATATGTTTGGTATTATGTAAAGTGTTTTTTCATTGTGTTATATGTTGGTATTATGTATAAAGTGTTTCTTTTCATTGTGTTATATGTGGGTATTATGTATAAAGTGTTTCTTTTCATTGTGTTATATGTTGGTATTATGTTAAAGTGTTTCTTTTCATTGTGTTATATGTTTGGTATTATGTAGTAAGTGTTTCCTTTCATGATGTTATATGTTTGGTATTATGTATAAAGTGTTTCTTTTCATTGTGTTATATGTTTGGTATTATGTATAAAGTGTTTCTTTTCATTGTGTTATATGTTTGGTATTATGTAGGAAGTGTTTCTTTTCATTGTGTTATATGTTTGGTATTATGTATAAAGTGTTTCTTTCATGATGTTATATATTTGGTATTATGTAGAAAGTGTTTCTTTTCATTGTGTTATATGTTTGGTATTATGTATAAATTGTTTCTTTTCATTGTGTTATATATTTGGTATTATGTAGGAAGTGTTTCTTTTTATTGTGTTATATGTTTGGTATTATGTAGGAAGTGTTTCCTTTCATGGTGTTATATGTTTGGTATTATGTAGGAAGTGTTTCTTTCATGTGTTATATGTTTGGTATTATGTAGGAAGTGTTTCTTTCATTGTGTTATATGTTTGGTATTATGTAGGAAGTGTTTCTTTCATTGTGTTATATTTGGTATTATGTAGGAAGTGTTTCTTTTCATTGTTATATGTTTGGTATTATGTAGAAAGTGTTTCTTTTCATTGTGTTATATGTTTGGGTATTATGTAGGAAGTGTTTCCTTTCATGGTGTTATATGTTTGGTATTATGTAGGAAGTGTTTCTTTCATTGTTATATGTTTGGTTATTATGTAGGAAGTGTTTCCTTTCATGTGTTATATTTGGTATTATGTAGGAAGTGTTTCTTTTCATTGTGTTATATGTTTGGTATTATGTAGGAAGTGTTTCCTTTCATGTGTTATATGTTTGGTATTATGTAGAAGTGTTTCTTTCATGGTGTTATATGTTGGTATTATGTAGGAAGTGTTTCTTTTCATTGTGTTATATATTTGGTATTATGTAGGAAGTGTTTCCTTTCATGGTGTTATATGTTTGGTATTATGTAGGAAGTGTTTCCTTTCATTGTGTTATATGTTTGGTTTTATGTAGGAAGTGTTTCCTTTCATGATGTTATATGTTTGGTATTATGTAGAAAGTGTTTCCTTTCATGTGTTATATGTTTGGTATTATGTAGGAAGTGTTTCTTTTCATTGTGTTATATTTGGTATTATGTAGGAAGTGTTTCTTTCATGGTGTTATATGTTTGGTATTATGTAGGAAGTGTTTCCTTTCATTGTGTTATGTTTGGTATTATGTAGAAAGTGTTTCCTTTCATGTGTTATATGTTTGGTATTATGTAGGAAGTGTTTCCTTTCATGATGTTATATGTGTTTGGTATTATGTAGGAAGTGTTTCCTTTCAGTGTTATATGTTTGGTATTATGTATAAAGTGTTTCTTTTCATGATGTTATATGTTTGGTTTATGTAGGAAGTGTTTCCTTTCATGATGTTATATGTTTGGTATTATGTAGGAAGTGTTTCTTTCATGATGTTATATGTTTGGTATTATGTAGGAAGTGTTTCCTTCATGATGTTATATGTTGGGTATTATGTATAAGTGTTTCTTTCATTGTGTTATATGTTTGGTATTATGTAGGAAGTGTTTCTTTTCATTGTGTTATATGTTTGGTATTATGTATAAAGTGTTTCTTTTCATTGTGTTATATATTTGGTATTATGTAGGAAGTGTTTCCTTTCATGGTGTTATATGTTTGGTATTATGTAGGAAGTGTTTCCTTTCATGATGTTATATGTTTGGTTTTATGTAGGAAGTGTTTCCTTTCATGATGTTATATGTTTGGTATTATGTAGAAAGTGTTTCCTTTCATGGTGTTATATGTTTGGTATTATGTAGGAAGTGTTTCCTTTCATGATGTTATATGTTTGGTTTTATGTAGGAAGTGTTTCCTTTCATGATGTTATATGTTTGGTATTATGTAGAAAGTGTTTCCTTTCATGGTGTTATATGTTTGGTATTATGTAGGAAGTGTTTCTTTTCATTGTGTTATATATTTGGTATTATGTAGGAAGTGTTTCTTTTCATTGTGTTATATATTTGGTATTATGTAGGAAGTGTTTCTTTTCATTGTGTTATATGTTGGTATTATGTAGGAAGTGTTTCTTTTCATTGTGTTATATGTTGGGTATTATGTAGGAAGTGTTTCTTTTCATTGTGTTATATATTTGGTATTATGTAGGAAGTGTTTCTTTTCATTGTGTTATATATTTGGTATTATGTAGGAAGTGTTTCTTTTCATTGTGTTATATGTTGGGTATTATGTAGGAAGTGTTTCTTTTCATTGTGTTATATGTTTGGTATTATGTAGGAAGTGTTTCTTTCATTGTGTTATATATTTGGTATTATGTAGGAAGTGTTTCTTTTCATTGTGTTATATGTTGGGTATTATGTAGGAAGTGTTTCTTTCATTGTGTTATATGTTTGGTATTATGCAGGAAGTGTTTCCTTTCATGGTGTTATATGTTTGGTATTATGTAGGAAGTGTTTCCTTTCATGTTATATGTTTGGTTTTATGTAGGAAGTGTTTCCTTTCATGATGTTATATGTTTGGTATTATGTAGAAAGTGTTTCCTTTCATGGTGTTATATGTTTGGTATTATGTATAAAGTGTTTCTTTTCATGGTGTTATATGTTTGGTATTATGTATAAAGTGTTTCTTTTCATGATGTTATATGTTTGGTATTATGTATAAAGTGTTTCTTTTCATTGTGTTATATGTTGGGTATTATGTATAAAGTGTTTCTTTTCATTGTGTTATATGTTGGGTATTATGTATAAAGTGTTTCTTTTCATTGTGTTATATGTTGGGTATTATGTATAAAGTGTTTCTTTTCATTGTGTTATATGTTTGGTATTATGTATAAAGTGTTTCTTTTCATGATGTTATATGTTTGGTATTATGTATAAAGTGTTTCTTTTCATTGTGTTATATGTTTGGTATTATGTATAAAGTGTTTCTTTTCATTGTGTTATATGTTTGGTATTATGTAGGAAGTGTTTCTTTTCATTGTGTTATATGTTTGGTATTATGTAGGAAGTGTTTCTTTTCATGATGTTATATATTTGGTATTATGTAGAAGTGTTTCTTTCATTGTGTTATATGTTTGGTATTATGTATAAATTGTTTCTTTTCATTGTGTTATATATTTGGTATTATGTAGGAAGTGTTTCTTTTTATTGTGTTATATGTTTGGTATTATGTAGGAAGTGTTTCCTTTCATGGTGTTATATGTTTGGTATTATGTAGGAAGTGTTTCCTTTCATGATGTTATATGTTTGGTATTATGTAGGAAGTGTTTCCTTTCATGATGTTATATATTTGGTATTATGTAGGAAGTGTTTCGTTTCATTGTGTTATATATTTGGTATTATGTAGGAAGTGTTTCTTTTCATTGTGTTATATGTTTGGTATTATGTAGAAAGTGTTTCTTTTCATTGTGTTATATGTTTGGTATTATGTAGGAAGTGTTTCCTTTCATGGTGTTATATGTTTGGTATTATGTAGGAAGTGTTTCCTTTCATGATGTTATATGTTTGTTATTATGTAGGAAGTGTTTCCTTTCATGATGTTATATATTTGGTATTATGTAGGAAGTGTTTCTTTTCATTGTGTTATATGTTTGGTATTATGTAGGAAGTGTTTCCTTTCATGATGTTATATGTTTGGTATTATGTAGAAAGTGTTTCCTTTCATGGTGTTATATGTTTGGTATTATGTAGGAAGTGTTTCTTTTCATTGTGTTATATATTTGGTATTATGTAGGAAGTGTTTCCTTTCATGGTGTTATATGTTTGGTATTATGTAGGAAGTGTTTCCTTTCATTGTGTTATATGTTTGGTTTATGTAGGAAGTGTTTCCTTTCATGATGTTATATGTTTGGTATTATGTAGAAAGTGTTTCCTTTCATGTGTTATATGTTTGGTATTATGTAGGAAGTGTTTCTTTCATTGTGTTATATATTTGGTATTATGTAGGAAGTGTTTCCTTTCATGTGTTATATGTTTGGTATTATGTAGGAAGTGTTTCCTTTCATTGTGTTATATGTTTGGTATTATGTAGAAAGTGTTTCCTTTCATGGTGTTATATGTTTGGTATTATGTAGGAAGTGTTTCCTTTCATGATGTTATGTGTTTGGTATTATGTAGGAAGTGTTTCCTTTCAATGTGTTATATGTTTGGTATTATGTATAAAGTGTTTCTTTTCATGATGTTATATGTTTGGTTTTATGTAGGAAGTGTTTCCTTTCATGATGTTATATGTTTGGTATTATGTAGGAAGTGTTTCCTTTCATGATGTTATATGTTTGGTATTATGTAGGAAGTGTTTCCTTTCATGATGTTATATGTTGGGTATTATGTATAAAGTGTTTCTTTTCATTGTGTTATATGTTTGGTATTATGTAGGAAGTGTTTCTTTTCATTGTGTTATATGTTTGGTATTATGTATAAAGTGTTTCTTTTCATTGTGTTATATATTTGGTATTATGTAGGAAGTGTTTCCTTTCATGTGTTATATGTTTGGTATTATGTAGGAAGTGTTTCCTTTCATGATGTTATATGTTTGGTTTATGTAGGAAGTGTTTCCTTTCATGATGTTATATGTTTGGTATTATGTAGAAAGTGTTTCCTTTCATGGTGTTATATGTTTGGTATTATGTAGGAAGTGTTTCTTTCATGTGTTATATGTTTGGTTTATGTAGGAAGTGTTTCCTTTCATGTGTTATATGTTTGGTATTATGTAGAAAGTGTTTCCTTTCATGTGTTATATGTTGGTATTATGTAGGAAGTGTTTCTTTTCATTGTGTTATATATTGGTATTATGTAGGAAGTGTTTCTTTTCATTGTGTTATATATTTGGTATTATGTAGGAAGTGTTTCTTTTCATTGTGTTATATGTTGGTATTATGTAGGAAGTGTTTCTTTTCATTGTGTTATATGTTGGGTATTATGTAGGAAGTGTTTCTTTTCATTGTGTTATATATTTGGTATTATGTAGGAAGTGTTTCTCTTTCATTGTGTTATATATTTGGTATTATGTAGGAAGTGTTTCTTTTCATTGTGTTATATGTTGGGTATTATGTAGGAAGTGTTTCTTTCATTGTGTTATATGTTTTGGTATTATGTAGGAAGTGTTTCTTTTCATTGTGTTATATTTTGGTATTATGTAGGAAGTGTTTCTTTTCATTGTGTTATATGTTGGTATTATGTAGGAAGTGTTTCTTTCATTGTGTTATATGTTTGGTATTATGCAGGAAGTGTTTCCTTTCATGTGTTATATGTTTGGTATTATGTAGGAAGTGTTTCCTTTCATGTTATATGTTTGGTTTTATGTAGGAAGTGTTTCCTTTCATGATGTTATATGTTTGGTATTATGTAGAAAGTGTTTCCTTTCATGGTGTTATATGTTTGGTATTATGTAGGAAGTGTTTCCTTTCATGATGTTATATGTTTGGTATTATGTAGGAAGTGTTTCCTTTCATGGTGTTATATGTTTGGTATTATGTAGGAAGTGTTTCCTTTCATGATGTTATATGTTTGGTATTATGTAGAAAGTGTTTCCTTTCATGATGTTATATGTTTGGTATTATGTAGGAAGTGTTTCCTTTCATGATGTTATATGTTTGGTATTATGTAGGAAGTGTTTCCTTTCATGATGTTATATGTTTGGTATTATGTAGGAAGTGTTTCCTTTCATTGTGTTATATGTTGGGTATTATGTAGGAAGTGTTTCCTTTCATTGTGTTATATGTTTGGTATTATGTAGGAAGTGTTTCCTTTCATTGTGTTATATGTTGGGTATTATGTATAAAGTGTTTCTTTTCATTGTGTTATATATTTGGTATTATGTAGGAAGTGTTTCTTTTCATTGTGTTATATGTTTGGTTTTATGTAGGAAGTGTTTCCTTTCATGATGTTATATGTTTGGTATTATGTAGGAAGTGTTTCCTTTCATGATGTTATATGTTTGGTATTAATGAGGAAAGTGTTTCCTTTCATGGTGTTATATGTTTGGTATTATGTAGGAAGTGTTTCTTTCATGTGTTATATGTTTGGTTTATGTAGGAAGTGTTTCTTTCATGATGTTATATGTTTGGTATTATGTAGAAGTGTTTCCTTTCATGTGTTATATGTTTGGTATTATGTAGGAAGTGTTTCTTTTCATTGTGTTATATTTGGTATTATGTAGGAAGTGTTTCTTTTCATTGTGTTATATATTGGTATTATGTAGGAAGTGTTTCTTTTCATTGTGTTATATGTTGGGTATTATGTAGGAAGTGTTTCTTTTCATTGTGTTATATGTTTGGTATTATGTAGGAAGTGTTTCTTTTCATTGTGTTATATTTGGTATTATGTAGGAAGTGTTTCTTTTCATTGTGTTATATATTTGGTATTATGTAGGAAGTGTTTCTTTCATTGTGTTATATGTTGGGTATTATGTAGGAAGTGTTTCTTTCATTGTGTTATATGTTTGGTATTATGTAGAAGTGTTTCTTTCATTGTGTTATATATTTGGTATTATGTAGGAAGTGTTTCTTTTCATTGTGTTATATGTTGGGTATTATGTAGGAAGTGTTTCCTTTCATGTGTTATATGTTTGGTATTATGTAGGAAGTGTTTCCTTTCATGGTGTTATATGTTTGGTATTATGTAGGAAGTGTTTCCTTTCATGTTTATGTTTGGTTTATGTAGGAAGTGTTTCCTTTCATGATGTTATATGTTTGGTATTATGTAGGAAGTGTTTCCTTTCATGGTGTTATATGTTTGGTATTATGTAGGAAGTGTTTCCTTTCATGATGTTATATGTTTGGTATTATGTAGGAAGTGTTTCCTTTCATGGTGTTATATGTTTGGTATTATGTAGGAAGTGTTTCCTTTCATGATGTTATATGTTTGGTATTATGTAGAAGTGTTTCCTTTCATGATGTTTATTTGTTGGTATTATGTAGGAAGTGTTTCTTTTCATTGTGTTATATGTTTGGTATTATGGGAAGTGTTTCTTTCATTGTGTTATATTTTGGTATTATGTAGGAAGTGTTTCTTTTCATTGTGTTATATTTTGGTATTATGTAGGAAGTGTTTCTTTCATTGTGTTATATGTTGGGTATTATGTAGGAAGTGTTTCTTTTCATTGTGTTATATGTTTGGTATTATGTAGGAAGTGTTTCCTTTCATTGTGTTATATATTTGGTATTATGTAGGAAGTGTTTCTTTTCATTGTGTTATATGTTGGGTATTATGTAGGAAGTGTTTCTTTTCATTGTGTTATATGTTTGGTATTATGTAGGAAGTGTTTCCTTTCATGGTGTTATATGTTTGGTATTATGTAGGAAGTGTTTCCTTTCATGTTATATGTTTGGTTTTATGTAGGAAGTGTTTCCTTTCATGATGTTATATGTTTGGTATTATGTAGAAAGTGTTTCCTTTCATGGTGTTATATGTTTGGTATTATGTAGGAAGTGTTTCCTTTCATGATGTTATATGTTTGGTATTATGTAGGAAGTGTTTCCTTTCATGTGTTATATGTTTGGTATTATGTAGGAAGTGTTTCCTTTCATGATGTTATATGTTTGGTATTATGTAGAAAGTGTTTCCTTTCATGATGTTATTTGTTTGGTATTATGTAGGAAGTGTTTCTTTTCATTGTGTTATATGTTTGGTATTATGGAGGAAGTGTTTCTTTTCATTGTGTTATATGTTTGGTATTATGTAGGAAGTGTTTCCTTTCATGATTATATTATTTTAAATGTTTGTTATTAATATTTACCTCATCATTGACATTTTTCAAACAACTTTTTGTTTGAAATTCCAATCTGGATTGATTGTGTTAGGAATTTTCTTGGTGCAACACTCTTCCATGGTTGTATAGGGCACTTTGAACTTGGCATAAACATCCTTAAATATGTTAAAAAAATGCATACGTTAATATTGAAAAAAAGACAAACTCACATGATAAATAATGGCCAGTTCAAATGTTTTAAGACAAGATGCACAGGAGCTTTAACACTTACCTGAGGATATGTCCCATATCTCATGCAGAAGTTCAATGGTCAATTACATTAATTCTCTTTCAATTCAGCCTCTATGGCTGTTCAACTTGGCAATAGTTCAAATGTATCAGCATGTGACCCTATTTTGAAAGCTAAAAAATCAACACCCAAATTGGTTCCATACGGACACCCATGACACCTACAAATACCCGACTGACCACGAAATACACGCTTCTTTAGGCACGGACCAGAGCAGGTAAGATTTGTAAGTATTTTGTTTTACAGCACCATGGGGGAGAAAGCTAAAGCTATTAAACCTAAAAATTCTAGCACTTCCACAAGTACTGCGAATAATGTTTCTAAAGGCACCTTGAGTGCACGTAGTGCGTTTTCATCTAGGCATAATCTTTTTGAGATGAATCCTTATGGTTCTGACTACGAATTGGATGGAAATTTAAGTTACATCCCTTGGAGATTGAGATTAATGATTTCTATAATGACATGAGGAAAGGTGCTCGATGAGCAAGTTGTTGTGTGTGAACCTTGTAAACAGTGTACCAATTCCAAGAAATGAATTTAGTGTCTAATTGTGAAAAGAAAACAGGACAAGGCCCACAATCAATAATAACCTAAATAAGAAATGGAGAGTTTTTTTACGATGATTGTACACTGACTACAGACAGGTTTGTCTCTTAAGAGAATAAATTGGTTAATTTAACTGGTGTGGTTAAAAATTTAGTTGGGTTATTGTGTACAGTAAAAAATGCTTTTGATAAATGGAACATGTGTGTGTCTGAAACTGAAAATAGGGAAGTTGAGGTCAATTATAATAACGATGTGATTTATGATGATTTTATGATGGAGGTCGATCATAATGATAGTTCTGACGGTGAGGAATTTGATATTGATGTACCTCAGATATTTGAGGAAGACCAGTATGGTCCAGATTTAAACATTAAAGTAAAAAATTTGGTTCAGAAGGCTTGCTCTCAGGAGGCTCCTGAGTTAAACAAGGTTACTGATAAGTATTTGGTCCCCAAGAGTAGCTCTGATTTTTTAAGAGTGCTCAAGATTAATAGGGACATTTGGTCTGAATTGTATGTTTTAGAATTAATTTTAGGAAGTCTTCTTTAATCCCAAGCAAGGTTATTGTTCACTTGGGTTTTCTCATAAATTTTGAAATGTTTACTGTAGTGTGAACTTCAGAGAAAGTTGAAAAGATCAAGAAGACATGTCAAGATATTTTGCCCAAAAAATGTGTAGTGATACATCAGGTGGCCCGTTTAATTGGTTAATTTACATCTTATATGAGAGCTGTTACGAGGATTGGGCCCATTATATTTTAGAAATATTGAAAGGGATAAAACCTTGGTTTTACAACAAGGAAAATCTTATGATGACAGTATGTGTTTGTCACAAAGTTCAATACATGAAATAAAGTGATGGCTATTCAATTTAGATAAAATGAATGGTAGGAAAATTTGACCAGATCCTGTTTCGGCAGTATTAGAAACAGATGCTTCTTTGGTTGGATGGGGAACTAAATATAATAACAATTTTACTCAAGGTTTGTGGTCAGAATTAGAAAGTAGTTGACATATAGCTATTTGGTTTGGATTGAAAAGTTTATGCACCTTAAAATATGGAATTCATATTCAGGTGTTATCTCATAATGTTACAGCTGTTTGTTATATCAACTGTTTTATAGGTTCATCTAAATCTTTGTTCGATTTGGACTTGGTGTTATGAAAAAGATATTTTTATTTCTGCTAAGTACTTACCAGTCAAGGATAATGCTGTGACAGATATTTAAGTTGTTGTTATGCAACTTCTAGTGAAAGGGAGCTTCATTCAGATATTTTTAATAGAATTTGCAATCAATTATTTTATCCTGATATTGACTTATTTGCAAATAGATTCAATAAAAAGGTAGGTTTGTTTGTTTCTTGGTTACCAGACCCAGAGGCTATAGATTCTGATCCATTTTCAATTAATTGGCATGATTTTTTATCATATATTTTTTGTCCTTTTAGTTTGGTTGGAAAAGTACTGGCCAAAGTAAAAAGAGGATCTGGTAAGGAAAGCTATAATTGTGATTTCTTTATGGAGGAATCAGGTGTGGTTTCCAGAAATAATTCATATGATTGTAGACTATCTAATTAGTCTTCCTCAATGGAAGTTTTTGGTGAGGTCCCCAGGGGGCCAACCTCATCCCTTAGGCAAGCGACTGAAACTAGTCGCATGCTGCATATCAGGCATAATCTCTGATGTAGAGGCATTTCGGAAAAGGCTACCCATACAATCCAACATGCACGGAAAAAGTCAACAAATAAGCAATATGTTCTTGCCTTGAATGGTTGGTGTGTTTGGTGTCTTCGACACAAAGTTAGTTGGGTTAGTCCGTCTATCCCACAAGTTTTGAACTATTTATCTTACCTGGAGATTCAGGGTAAATGTTATAGTGTTATTAATACCCATAAGTCTATGTTAGTTCTCTGTTGAACAATTCTTTGATTTCCAAATTTATGAGAGGTTTATTTTTTACTAAACCTCCTGTTCCCAGATATACAGAGACATGAGATGTTGGTATTTTATTGAAATATTTAACATCACTTTTTCCTTTTAGCAGATTATCGTTATGTGATTTAACAATCAAATTAGTATTCTTTTGGCTTTAACTACAGCTTAGGGAGCTCAGACTTTGGTATCTTTAAATCTTAATTTCATGAAGAAACAGGGAAATGAGATAATTTTTACAGTGCCTTTAATTAAAACTTCTAAAAGTAACAAACCGTTTTATCATGTATCATTAAAGCCTTTTAGACAGACTAAATTGTGTGTGGTTCACACACTGAATTATTATATTATGAAAACAAAAGGTCTTAGGAAATCTCAAAATTTATTAGTTTCTTTTAAAACGGGGAAAATGGTTTCAACATCTACCATTGTAAGATGAAGTCATAAGGGGATGTCGGAGGCAGGAATAGATATAAATAAATTTAAGGCTCATTCTATTAGGAGTGCTGCCTCTTCAGCTGCCTTTAGGGCTGGTGTTTCATTAAAAGATATTTTGCAGACTGCGAATTGGTCATCAGCTCAGAGATTTCATACATTTTATAATAGACACATTGGGGAAAATACCAGTACAAGATACAAGTACAAGATGTTTTTTCTGATGCAGTTCTCAGTTTGGGATGTTTAAATTTTCAGTTATTAATGTCTGGTGGATCATTGACTTTGATACATTCAGGATTTGTATTGTGACATGTGTTTTGTGACTTGGGTAAGATGTAAAGGAATTAGAAACTTTAATTGAAATCCAGTATATAAAGTGTATTAGCAGATTTTTTAAGAGTTATTATTTTTTATGGATTAAGGTAGGTAAGTAATTTGTTGTTCTTTTAAGGATTGCCAAGTTAACCCAAACAGCCTGAGAGGCTGAATAGAAAAGAGAATCCCCCCTCTCATCCAAACTTGTGATGTAAATGAAGCCTGAAGGCTGGAGGGTTAACTTCCCTCCCACGTTCACCCTGTTGTTTTGTAGAAACAATAAATTTCTGGCTTTGTAATAGCGTGTGTGTCATGGTCAGTCAGGTATTTATAGGTGCGGAACCAATTTGGGTATTGATTTTTTAGCTTTCAATATAGGGTCAAGTGCTGGTACATTTGAACTATTGCCAAGTTAACCCTCCAGGCTTCGGGCTTCTGCATCTGTAAAGAATGGAACAATCTAGAGGATTAGTGACGAATTCATTCAGAACATCCTCTGGATGTGAAATGATAAAGGTGACAACTTTCTCATTTTTAGCAGCGTATTACAGCACTTTTGAGGAAGTTGAGAAAAAAATTAAGGATTTTGCTCAAACTCTCTGAGTTTATGGAGTCTAATGCGATCTAGCTATTAAACTTGATTAGAATTTTGGGAAAACTTTGGATCATACTTAATTTTGAGGTGAAACATGCAAAAAATAGACTTTTCAGAAAACAATTACGTTTAACGCACTCCTGTTCAATAACCGTTCATTATACGAAAAAGTCGTCCATTGACCAAAAAAAGTTTAAGATCTGACAGAAAAGACGGTATTTTTATATTTTTTCTATCTTGCACATAAAACACACAATAACTGTTTAAAGTCGACCCTATCATCCAAAATAAATTTAACGTACCGTTTTGAATTTGTACCCATAATAAAGTAACCAATTCTTTACCAAATTATTGGTAGGTTTGGCACTTATCGTTAGGTCTGTGTTAAACTTTTGAGTGGCAAGTTCTGTGGATGAGCTCTACTAATAGAAATCCTCTAGATTGTTCCATTCTTTCCTGCGAAACCCCTAAAGGTGTCGCCACACTAGTAACCTTTGAATCTATGATCTTCATCTATATATCAAAATGGGTTAAAGACTCAATGGGCCGGGTTTTTTTAAAAATTTCTATTGAATGAGTGTAAAATGTGGAAGAAATTTTAAATAATTGTACAAAGCAAGGTGCACAAGTAGTTTTTTTTCATACTTCACAGAAAGTCATGAAAAATGGGGAAAAGGTCCAACAATGACAATATATATGAAAGAGTAATGAAACAAATATATATATGTATTAGAAAAATCGCAATCATTTTAACATTTTCTAAAGCTACAGTAAACTGAAAAAATGTGCACCAGAAACTTTACATTGGAATGACTGGACGAGATGGACAGTACAGGACAGATAGACAACAGGGTGATAGCACTGGCTCTCCATACTTTCATCCAGTAGCTAATAAACCAATGACTTTTAGAACATAAACATTTTTGTAGTTTTCTTTCATATATGTATAATAATCCTAATTTTTTTAAAGCTTTGAAATTTAAAACTTGTCACAGTAAGATGTAATGGCATACACTACATCCTTTGAAGCCAGTTGAGCTAAAAATTTAATCAGAATGCAATTGTTTATGTTCCAACTAGGTTTATTTATAACTTAAGATGCAGCAGGAACTTTATGTCACTATGTCCTAGTGTTACAGGGGGTTAAGATGTTTTAAGCAATATTTTCAACAAAGTTTCATATTCCTGTGAAAGATCAGTGTAACTCACCAGCTTATATCATATTGAAATCCAAATACGTTTATGATCACTCCAATATGCCTCTAGAACATCAGTATGACAGTTTGTATCTGATGAGTATATATGGTCAATATGGGAATGGTAGTCTGTTGTTTCTTAAATAAAAACTTAAGACGAAGTGGAAGTTGTTGAACATTTCCTGTGTAAATGATTTCATGGTTTTTTTTTAAGATCAATATTGAAGTCATTTAAATGGATGTTTGTTTAAACACTAAAATGCTTATGTTCTTGAAGTCATTGGTTTATTGTTAACTACTACGATCATAGTTTTGTACTATTCATCAGCACACACACACACACACACACACACACACACACACACACTGTAAATAGTCTTTTGCATTCCTCCAGAGACAAGTTGTGAACCTATCATGCAGAATAAAATGGATATTAAATATAATCTGTCCATTTTTATACATATATATATCTCTTGTGAAACAATGTAGGAGGAGTTATTTAACAAAAAAGGTACCCTTTTTTTAAACTCTGGAAAACAAAGCCATTAAGTCAGGTGCACATCTTTGATAATCTTTTGATATATACAGTACACAGTAACTAAGTTTCAAAGTCTGGAAAAATGGAAAAAAATCTTGAAATATTTCCATAAAGTCAGGTGCCCATCTTCAATATATATAAAAACATTCTGTGAAGTTTCAAGGTTTTTGGTTGAAAACTGTAGGTGGAGTTGAGTTCACAAAGTTAGTACCCTATTTCCCCGCCAGCCTGACCGCCAGCCCGCCCACCATTCACCATACTATAAACCGGATTTGCACTCTGTGCAACCCAATCAAAAATGATGATTAAACAAAGTTGATAGTTTTCCAGATTGATATTTAAACTTTGATAGTGTGAAGTCAAGTTACTTCTGTCAAATGTTTAGCCATTGAGGGGTTCAAGCCACCGAACAATGAGATGAGATTCAAAGTTCAGGCTCCCATGGTAATCATCAGTCAAATATCAAGAAATATTGAAGAAAAGTCATAGAAAATGCTAATTGCTAATTCAACAAATGTAAAAAACTTTAGATGTAGTCAAAATTAAAAAATTTTCCCAGGTAATTAAGCATTTCAGTTATTTGTAGCATCTGTTACCTTGACCTTTGAACCAAGTAATTACTTTCAACTATATATCAAAATAGTCACTATACCTACAATATTCTAATATACATGCCTATACAAAATGTTTATGTTTTCCAGGGACAAGTTGTTCGAAGCTTGATAAATTTAATCAGGTGATTAGTCAAAGTTTGAATTTTGCATAATTTCAAGCATGTTGTGAAAATAATGTTGAAAATATCCAAAGTGAATAGAATTCAGATAATTAACCATTTCAGTATTCTTTTACATTTGTGACCTTGACTTTTGAACATCAATACCAGTAATTCATATATATTCTAATATAGAAGCCTATACAAAAAGTGTAAAGTTCTTCAAATTATTAACAAGAGGCCCAAAAGGGCCTGGAATGCTCAACAGACAAAATTTGACCCATCCAGAAAATTTGCATAATTTGCTAAAATTCTGTCAATGAAAAACCCTTTTCATATGTTATATGTTATATGACTAGGTATACTTTCTATATTTCATTTGAAGAAAATTTGTGGGAAATTGAATGCAAAATGGCCATGTTAGTGATTTTGCTATTTATAGTAATGGTGGCCATCTTGGATTTCATATTAGGTCGCTTTGCTGAAACTTTGACCTACTCCACCTAGGGACCTTCTACAACAAATTTAGTTTCAATTGGCCAAGTGGTTTCAGAGGATAAGATCAAAGTTTATGAAAGGACGTATGTATGCATGCACACTTCACCATGCCATAAGCTCAGCTGGCTACAGCCAGTTAAGCTAAATAATTTTAGTTTTTTAGATAAATTACCATTTCTGTATTGTTTAGCATCTTTGACCTTGACCTTTGAATCCAAGACCTTTTCTATACATCAAAAGGATCGTTGTATCAAAACCTATACCATTCTAATATACTAGCATATACAAAAAGTTAATAGTTTTCGAGATAATTAACAATTTCAGTATTCCTTCGCATCTGTGACTGATCTTTGAACCCATGGCCTTTATGTATATATCAAAATGATAATTGCATCAGTACCAACAATATTCTAAAATACATGCCTATACAAAAAGTTTTTTCTATTTTTAGTAATGGCAGCCATTTTGGATATCTGATCACCATGATTTTACCAAACTACAGTTAGACTCTAACAAGAACCTTCCACAGCAAATTTGGTTTCAACTGACCCAGTAGATTCAGAGTTTTTGCTGGATTCGCACACACATGCATCATGCCAATAGTTCAACTGGCTTTAGCCAGTTGAGCTAATAAAAACACAAAGGTAAAAAATAAGGTTATGAATTTCACCAATGACCTTCGCATCATTTTGAAGGGAATTACAAGAATATGTCAAAACTGAAAACCCTTTTGTCTGTTCAAATAGTGAAGTCATAACAATTTGAAGCTATCTTTCAATTTTTCAAAATTGAGTCCAAAAACCTGTAACTCATAACCCATTTTTCACCAAGTTTCATGAAATATATAAACTACAGACTTAAGGTAGTTCCATACCATGGTGACGTCGTCATTTTGTGCGTATGGTCGAAATGTCAGATTTGACGTCTTTTTTATCTATGACATCACGAATGTGTGGTCTTTGGCGCCTACAGAATTATGGTGGGAACACTGTTATGCTATCATTCAGTATAATAATTTTCTGCATTCACAATAGATTAGAATTCACAATATCAATTCTGTGCACTTTTTGTAAGAAGAAAATGTAAATTGTACATAATGGAAATTAGGTAGATCTACACTGTTGAGAGTACTATTCTAAATAATTGAAAGATTTGAGTACATTGTTTAAATTTTGTAGACGGTATTTTAAATGTCGCTGTATGTTTGTTTTTTTTTTTGGTGATTTTAAATACAAATAGTAGGACACAAACTGACGATTCTTCAATAAACATAATGATGATAATTTTTCTCGGTGTCAAATTTTAGCAGTTTGATTATGCTCTTGTATTTGCGTTTCATTCAGCGGCCTAGAATCAAGAACGCTTCATCAATGTATACGAATCCCCTTTCCACTTTAACTGATCTGTGTTGGGTAACGGTTGCTATGGGTTTCTATGTGTGACAGACCATATGGAATTTAAATTGGTTTGTTTTGCACAACCAAATAGCTCACAATCAGTGTTTTTGTGTATTTGTTAATATCTAACGAAAAACATTGAGTTCATAATAGTATCCTACAACATATTATTGGTAACTTCTTACTTAAGGAATGAAGGTTTTTTTCTCGTTTCAGGATTTTGATGCAATTTATGAAACCAGAGGCTCAGTGTGGCTGAGCCTGTATCACTCAACTGACTAAAATGCTTTTAAAGCAAATTTGTATTCCAGTGATGAACAAATGCACTTTTTATATCAGACAGAATGGCTAAGGAAATCACTGTAAAACTATATGTACCATTCACAGTTTTTTCAATCTGATTAAAATCACATCTCTCACTTGCTCCCCCATTTTTGATATAGGTGCGGAGTGGGAGATCTGAGGAACATTGTCGTAACATTTATTGTCCAATGAAATTTCAGTTTCCGAGATTTTGAAAGTGTTATGCCTTTATTGTAAATGAAACGCAATTTGAATGGTTAGTTTTAGTTAATTACCATAAGGTCAATCACATATGACCCTCAACGGGGTTTCCTCAAATCTCCCACGACACAACTATATCAGAAAAGGGCAGCAAGTGAGAGATCTGATTTTAATCAGATTGCAGTTTTTTTGGTTTTTTTTGCATTTGGTCCCATGTTCAACTATAAATAAATAAATAAGTTTATTTAGAGCGGCATATACATAGATAAATTAAAAACATAAGCTCTGATGAGCTTTTGATCGATCGACTATGATCAGCTTTTGACTGACTATGTTGACTGACTGGAAGTTATATTTTTTGTTGATAAAAAAATTTGGTCAATGTTACATTTCAGCTAGACTTTCCAAGATAAATCACTGTGATCGGCGTATCAAATGGAATGTAGCTTTTTTCCTGGTAGTGCTATTGACAAGTTTTCTTTTGTGTTTAAAGTTGCACAATGCATCATTTAAAATGCAAAAGAAAGCTTTTTGGTAGATTAAACAAGAGAAAGGATATACACATTTCACTAACCAGAGTTGTACGTCTATCACAGTGATTTATCATGGTACATCTTTGGCTGTATTGTAGTAAAGGGTTTAATATATATAATTATTGTATAGAATGGATGAATTGCTTCAGTAGTTTCAAGAGATGGTTAAAATGTGTTTTCTTTTATCTATGTTGGTGGCCATGTGTTAGTGGAGGCAAGGAGGCAATCTTGGTGAATTTCTTTCATACATCATTCCTGTAAAGTTTGGTTAAATTTGCTTCAGTAGCTTCAGAGGAAATAGCAAATATATGCTTTTCCCATAGGTCCAATGTGAAACAATGTTCTCTGCTGGCAGCCATGTTTTATGGCAGATCAGAAAAATTTTGGCAATCTATGCAAAGGACCTTCTATACATCATTCCTGTACAGTTTGGTTCAATTTGCTTCAGTCATTTCTGAGGACATAGTCAAAAATGCGTTTTTCCCATAGGGTCCAATGTTAAACTATCTTCTGCGCTGGCGGCCATGTTTTTTGGCGGATCAGAAAAATTTTGGCAATCTAAGTATAGGACCTTCTATACAACATTTCTGTAAAGTTTGGTTAAATTCGCTTCAGTCATTTCTGAGGAGATAGCCAAAAATTCGTTTTTCCCATAGGGTCCAATGTTAAACTATCTTTTGCCCTGGCGGCCATGTTTTTCGGCCAATCAGAAAAATTTTGGCAATCTAAGTAAAGGACCTTCTATACATCATTCCTGTGAAGTTTTGTTAAATTTGCTTCAGTCATTTCTGAGGACATAGTCAACCAGAGGCTACGTGTGGATGAGCCTGTATCGCTCACCTGACTAAAATGCTTTTAAAGCAAATTTGTATTCCATTCGAAAAAATTTGTCAATCTAAGTAAAGGACCTTCCATACATCATTCCCATAAAGTTTGGTTCAATTTGCTTCAGTAGCTTTAGAGGAGATAGCAAATATATGCTTTTTCCATAGGGTTAAACTATGTTCTGTGCTGGCAGCCATCTTTTTTGACGGATCAAAAAAATGTCTACAATCTAAGTAAAGGACCTTTCATACATCATTCCTGTAAAGTTTGGTTCAATTTGCTTCAGTAGCTTCAGAGGAAAAAGCAAATATATGCTTTTCCCATAGGGTCCAATGTTAAACTATGTTCTGTATTACGGCCATGTTTTAGGCGGATCTGAAAAATTTTGGCAATCTAAGTAAAGGACCTTCTATACATCATTCCTGTGAAGTTTTGTTAAATTTGCTTCAGTCATTTCTGAGGACAGTCAACCAGAGGCTCAGTGTGGCTGAGTCTGTATCGCTCACCTAACTAAAATGCTTTTAAAGCAAATTTGTATTCCATTTGAAAAAAATTTGTCAATCTAAGTAAAGGACCTTCCATACATCATTCCCATAAAGTTTGGTTTAATTTGCTTCAGTAGCTTTAGAGGAGATAGCAAATATATGCTATCCCCAAAGGGTTAAACTATGTTCTGTGCTGGCAGCCATCTTTTTTGGCGGATCAAAAAAATGTCTACAATCTAAGTAAAGGACCATCCATACATCATTCCTGTGAAGTTTGGTTCAATTTGCTTTAGTAGCTTCAAAGGAAATAGCAAATATATGGTTTTCCTATAGGGTCCAATGTGAAACAAGAATAGAATTCCTGGGTCCCCCGCCGGTCAAGCAGTATACTAGTATACTGTATATGAAATTGCAATATTTTCAAACATTCAGGGCTGTTCCAGAATTAAATGTGTGGGGAGGTCGGGAGGAACATTTTTTTACCCCCACCACGGAGTCATTATTGTGGTCAAAGTCCCATAACTCCAAGAAAAAGTATCGACCAAAGCTGATTTACGAACTTGACCAAGGTATTAGTGGTATAAACATTTGGTATAAATTTCATGTAAATCCGTCAAAATTTGTAGTCATGAGAGCACTTACAAGGTCAAGTTTTGGATAAAACAGAGTCATTATTGTGGTCAAAGTCCCATAACTCCAACAAAAAGTATCGACCAATGCTGATTTTCGAACTTGACAAAGGTATAGTGGTATAAACATTTGGTATAAATTTAATATAAATCCGTCAAAATTTGTAGGCATGAGAGTGCTTACAAAAAAGTGTGATGGACGGAAACACGGACGCACGGACACACGCCCAGCATTTCTATGTCCCCGCTCCACGTTGCCGCGGGGGAGAACAATGTTCTCCGCTGGCAGCCATGTTTTTTGGCGGATCAAAAAAATTTTTGCAATCTAAGTAAAGGACCTTCTATACATCATTCTTGTGAAGTTTTGTTAAATTTGCTTTAGTCATTTCTGACGACATAGTCAAAAATGCCTTTTTCCCATAGGGTCTAATGTTAAACTATCTTTTGCACTGGCAGCCATGTTTTTTGGCCAATCAGAAAATTTTGGCAATCTATGTAAAGGACCTTCTATACATCATTCCTGTTAAGTTTGGTTCAGTTTGCTTCACTAGCTTCAGAGGAGATAGCATATATATGCTTTTCCCATAGGGTCCAATGTTAAACTATCTTCTGTGCTGGCGGCCATGTTTTTTGGCAGATCTGAAAAATTTTGGCAATCTAAGTATAGGACCTTCTATACATCATTTCTGTAAAGTTTGGTTAAATTCGCTTCAGTCATTTCTGAGGAGATAGCCAAAAATTCGTTTTTCCCATAGGGTCCAATGTTAAACTATCTTCTGCTCTGGCAGCCATGTTTTTTGGCAGCAGGGATTTATCAGGGTCTTTTGGGAAAAGGCCCTAAACTAAACATTGGGAAAAACTATTAACTTTTTGTTCATTTTGGGAAAACTTAGACATCATTTTTGATGCCATTAATGATTAAATCACTGACCTCTTCATCCCCAGAACTGGAATCGTTACTTTCAGCCACTGGGAATTTATAATTCTCATGATCACTTGTGAATCAGAATATAATCTTTTTCTGCTGCTAAGTGTTTATCAGTGTTTAATTTACTTTTGTTTTCATTTAAAAACAACAGAATTTTCTAATTGGGAATTTTCTCAGCAAATTTTGGGAAAAAATCAATGTTTTGCCCTTGATAAATCCCTGGGCAGATCAGAAAAATTTTGGCAATCTATGTAAAGGACCTTCTATACATCATTCCTGTAAAGTTTGGTTCAATTTGCTTCATTAGCTTCACAGGAGATAGCATATATATGCCATTCCCATAGGGTCCAATGTTAAACTATGTTCTGCCCTGGCGGCCATGTTTTTCGGCAGATCAGAAAAAAATTTGGCAATCTTAGTAAAGGACCTTCTATACATCACTCCTGTGAAGTTTTGTTAAATTCGCTTCAGTCATTTCTGAGGAGATAGCCAAAAATTCGTTTTTCACCCATAGGGTCCAATGTTAAACTATATTCTGCGCTGGCGGCCATGTTTTTAGGCAGATCAGAAAAATTTTGGCAATTAAAGTAAAGGACTTTTCCATACATCATTTCTGTAAAGTTTGGTTAAAATTGGTTCAGGGGTTTCAGAGGAGATAGCCAAAATGTGAAAAGTTTACGGACGGACTGACAGACGACGGACACCAAGTGATGGCAAAAGCTCACCTGGCCTTAGCTAAAAAGTAGCTTGACGACACCCTATTTTTTGTTTCCGAAAATCAAACTTATATATTCATGTGCAATATATGTGAACATCAGGGGTCGTATTCAACTTAGTTTTTTTTTTTTAATTTACAAATTTACGAAAAGGTGTTACTTTTAGTTTTCCGAAAATTTAATGTTCTCTCTTGATAGGTGGCGCTGTAGAAAAATACCACGTGACCGGGACTAAAATTCCATTAGTCCAAATAACCTTCATGACATAGTGGTTAATTTAGATGCAAGAGACTTTTGGTTTCTAAGCATGACAAAAAATTATTAAAGCTTATTTGTTGATAACAGTAGTTATACTTTGATCATTTATGTCGTGAAAATGGCCACCAGGTGGCGCGTCAGAACTTCTTAAGCAAGTCAAATACCTGCCCTGAAATTTTGGCATGTTGAATGGTTTATGCCCATGTACAACATATCAAAATTTCAATATGTGTTTTCAGGCTATTTGTAAAGTATGGAACTGCCTTAGAGAAGCCAAATAGTAATAATATCTCAGATCACTGTACCTTTTATCTGGCAAAGGTCACTGATTTGAGCAAACACTTTAAATGGTATCAACCAAAGAATATTCCTACTATGAATGAATCCTATCCAGTGTTTTTAGAGAAGAAGTGGTTTAAGTAAACAGATGCAGGAATGACCACAGACAACTTATTATGTTAAAAGCTCACATGAGCCTTTGACTTGGGTGAGCTGATAAAATATAAAATATGTGAAAATAAAATATATATGTAAAAACAATAGTTCTTTGTACAGATAATCTAAAAACCAAAACTTACCGTGAATTTGTTTGGCAGTCCTCTTGCACTGTGTATATCTATTTGAAAGTGTACATCCTTGCCATAAAGTTCAATGGGATTTTCTACAAATATGTCATCATTCTCTGTATAAATCTTACCCTTCTCATCACATGGCAGAAGTTCAATCTAAACAAATAAAGAAAGCTACTTTTACTTTTCATTTCAGCTCATTTTTTCTAATGATAACATAACTGGAGTATTTATCATTACAAATATATACAAGAGGCCCATGGGCCTTAACGCTCACCTGAGGAAGAGTACATATCTTATGCAGAGTTTCAATGGTCAATGACATTAATACAAGAGAATATCAAAATTTTCAGCAGTAAGGGCCAATAATATGCAAGTATTTTTGCAAATTAATTATAATAATTATTATATAAGTATGCTATATATAACATATTTAAAGTCTAGCTACAATATATTATTTATAAATAGCTAAAACATCTGTATATTAAAATGTGCATTAGGCCAATACCTACAATATTCCCATATACATGCCTATACAAAAAGTTTATAGTTTTTGAGATAAGTAACCATTTAAGTATTCGTTTGCATCTATGACCTTGACTTTCGAACCTATGACCTTCATTCATATATCAAAATGATTGTTGTGCAAATGCCTACAATATTCCAATATACATATGCCTATACAAAAAGTTTATAGTTTTTGAGATAATTAACCATTTAAGTATTTGTTCGTGTCTATGACCTTGACCTTTGAACCTATGACCTTCATTCATATATCAAAATGATTGTTAGGCCAATACGTACCTTATTCCAATATACATTCCTATACAAAAAGTTTTTAGTTTTTGAGATAATTAACCATTTAAGTATTCATTTGCATCTATGACCTTGACCTTTGAACCTATGACCTTTATTCATGTATCAAAATGATCGATAGGCCAATACCTACAATATTCCAATATACATGCCTATACAAAAAGTTTATAGTTTCTGAGATAATTAACCATTTAAGTATTAGTTTGCATCAATGACCTTGACCTTTGACCATATGAACTTCATTCATATATCAAAATGATTGTTGTGCAAATGCCTACAATATTCTTATATACATGCTTATACAAAAAGTTTATAGTTTTTGAGAAAATTAACCATTTAAATATTCGTTTGCAGCTATGACCTTGACCTTTGAACCTATGACCTTCATTCATATATCAAAATGATCGTTAGGCCAATACCTACAATATTCCAATATACATGCCTATACAAAAAGCTTATAGTTTTTGAGATAATTAACCATTTTAGTACTTGTTTACATCTGTGACCTTGACCTTTGAACCCATGACCTTTATTCATATATCAAAATGACCATTGTGTCATTACCTACAATATTCTATATACATGCCTATACAAAAAATTCATAGTTTTGCAGATAATTAACTATTTTGGTATTCTTGGACATCTGTGACCTTGACCTTTGAACCCATGACCCTGATCTATGTATCAAAATGATCGTCATGTCAATACCTACAATTAACTGAAAATCCTATGCCATTATCACAAGAAATGTTAAAAAAAAAGCAATTTTTATCAAAGGTCAAAAACTGGGACATGACCTTGACCTTCGACCTTGACATCAATTGGAAGAACATTGCAAGACAAGATCAACAGTGAAAACTCCATACAATTATCTTCAGCTGTTATGAAGTTATAACAATAAATGTCTCATTTTAAAAATTACGTAATTTTATGCAAAAAACGCGTAACCTATTTTTCGTCTAATTTTCATGAAAAACACAATTTTAATGTTCCCAGGTATGCTGAATCTAAATATCCAATCAAAATTTGCCTGCACCTTTTGGTTTCAGAGAAGAAGATTTTTTTGTCTTTTTGCTATTTTTAGTAACAGCGGCCATCTTGTTGGGCGTGGCCAAACCCCGAACACAATTTTGAAAGGCTGTTACCCAGGCATGATATTCCCCAAGTTTCATCAAATATGGCCCAGTAGTTTTGGAGGAGAAGATTTAAATGTAAAGTTTACACACGACGGACGACGGACGACGGACGACGGACGACGGACGACGGACGACGCACGACGGACGGTGATAGATTGCAATAGCTCATCTGAGCCTATGGCTCAGGTGAGCTAATAATATATAGTGGCTTATAATTAACAGATAAAAATGCTGACACATGCTGCAGCAGAGTGGTTGAAGCCATGGTTCAAAGATTGTAGCTTCAAACTCCAGTCGAGATGAATGATCTGTTCTTGGACAATTCATCATAATGGATAAATGCTCCAGTTCACAAAGCTGCTAAATCCATGGATACATAACTTTGAAATCATTTGGAAATCTTTTATGTGCAGACATTGTCTATTGCTGATACAAAATGATCAAGATGTTTAAGGTATTGATATAAATGGTGAAGAATATAAACACTCTCAATTTGCAGATGATACAACCCTTGTCTTATGATGGTACTGTTAAATCATTTAAAAGATTACTAAAACTTGTAAGAAAATATGCCAGTTACTGTGGCTTTAATATAAATCTAAATGCAATTGGATGCAATCAATTCTGTTGGGAAAGTTTAAATCATAGATTGATAATTCATTTTCCCATAAGTTTATTCTGTTAGGTGTATAATTTTCAGTTGACTTAGATGAAATTTGCAAAATAAATTACTGTAGAATCATTAATATTTGTAAGGCTAAAATTTTGGTTTTGAATTTTTTTTTTTTAAATTTCGTTGGGAGAAAATTTTGTGGAAAATAAATCCTGTGTGGACCCCAGTTTAATTGGTCATTTAAATATGCAATACTAAAAGTACAGTTGAATCTCGAACCGGAAGTCAAACTAATTTTAGGCCCACTGGATGAAAATTCAATGATAATAATGTTTTTTAACTCGAACTAAAATTTTTCAGTCAACTTGAACTAAAATCCTTAAGTCCTATGAATTCAAAAAGTAACAAAACCCAGTTTTGATAAAATCCACTGTAGAGGGGATTATTTTCGGGTGGTTAATTTTTGCGATTTCTGAAATCTGACATTTCGCGTGGGTGTAATTTCTGCTTTACTGATATAAGTGGGTGTATATTCTGTATATTATATATAAACCTGTATACTGTGAAATCATTTATTTTCGTGGCGTCCAATTTTCGTGGTTCTAAGAAAAAATATTATTTCGTTGGGGGGTGAATTCGTGGTTACGTGCATTTACCGCATTTTCTGGAAATATCTTCGTGTATCTTGTAACTTCCTATTCTTTTATGCGCACCTAATTGCCTATAGAAAAGAGCGACGGTCTGAGTATCAACTCACAATTTAAGAATGTTGTTTTATAGTTAGTAGTACTCCAAGTATTAATAAAATGACTTGTTTAATCACGTGTATGAGTTTTTAATCACATCTTCACGAATTTACAATTACGAAAAACTTCAGTTGGATAAAATCATGTCTCTAAGTCAGTGGCTAAAAACGGGAAAAATTAAACTGATTGTTCCATCAACACCCGGTTTGCCGGATCCAATTGAGGTGCTGATGGAAACGGGTTCTAATCGGGATGCTGTGGCAACACAAGCGGCAAATGATAAAGTAGAACCACTCATTAAACAGACAGAAAAGAAAGAGGGGGTCCTACTTATATTATAACGATGAGACGAGGGCAAAAATTGCAAAATGTGCCATTGATAATGGAGTTGCATTTACATCTAGAAAATTTAGCAAAGAATTGGAGAAAAATATAAGTGAAACAACCGTTCGCAGCATGAGAGACGACTTCATCAAATTCAGAAAATTAAATCCTGGTAAGTTAAAAAATATACCAGTACGAGAGCGAGCGAGCGAGAGAGAGAGAGAGAGAGAGAGAGAGAGAGAGAGAGATTATAACAATACTATTAATAATAATAATAAAACATGTCATAATAAAAAATCTTCATTGTCAATTTAAAAAAAAAAACTTCAAAAACTGACTAGACTTTTTATCGATAAATTGGTATAAAACTATAAAATACATTTTCTCTGTATTTTCAGATGAAATTAATCCATTAAGTCTACCAAAATCACCAAGAGGAAACCAATTATTACTAGGAAATTATGATAAGGACGTTCAGAACTGGGTTAAACGAGTTAGGCTTAATGGAGGAGTAATTAATACTCGCATAATCATGGCTGGGGCTGAAGCCATTATGACAAAATTATGTAAACATAAATTAGAAAAGTTCGGTGGACATATAGTGATAACCAAACATTTTGCAAGATCTTTATTGTCAAGAATGGGATTTGTTAAACGAAAGGGTACAAAAAGTGTTAAAACGCTCCCGTCTGATTTTGAGGACATTAAATCTAAATTTGTTGAGAAAGTTAACAGTGTTGTGAAAAAGTATAATGTGCCAGATACTTTGGTATTGAATTGGGATCAGACAGGTTGTCAGATGGTTCCTGGCGGCGAATGGACTATGGACCTCAAAGGTTCAAACCAAGTTTCTATCTCTGGTTTAGACGATAAACGTCAAATTACAGTATTACTGGCAGTCACCAAATCTGGCGAGATGTTACCGCCCCAGGTCATTTATGCTGGTAAAACTGAGAGATGTCTACCCAAAGTTGATTTTCCACCTGAATGGGATATTTATTATACTGAATCTCATTGGAGTAATGAGGACTCGATGTTACGATTTGTAAAGAAGGTTGTTATACCTTATGTTAACAAAATACGCGAGTTACTCCCCTTGGTACAGGTTAATCAGACGGCCATTGCACTTTTGACGTTTACAAAGCTCATCGTGGTGAAACCCTTTTATCACTATTAAAAGAAAATGGAATTATTCCCTTATTTATACCGGCAGCATGCACGGACAAGCTACAACCGTTAGATCTTTCCGTTAACTATGACTACAAAGAGGAACTTAAATCACATTTTCATGACTGGTATGCTTCACAAATTGTGAATCAAGTCGGAGATGACCATGGCGATGTTTCAACTGTTGTTGTTGATATGAAAACATCAACCATCAAGCCAATTCATGCCAAATGGCTAATTGAAACGCACGAAAACATTTCTATCAAAACTGGTGTTATACAAACAGGATTCCGCAAAGCTGGTTTGCTTTGAATCACCGGGAACATACTGACCTGTGCGTGGATATTTTTACTTTCTTATGTTTTAATTTTTTAATTGATCTGTTTTTTCTGAGGTTTTTAATATTTTATTCTGAGGATTTTAATTTTTTTTTCTGAGGATTTTAATATTTTTTCTGAGGATTTTATTTGATTTAATAAAGTGAACTGCATGTTGTGAAAGCATCGTCTTATGTGTTCAGTGTTACCGGATTACTCACTTATTTCACTCATGTAGTCAGAGGTAAGTTGTTATAAACATATCTAAAACTATTTCGTTGACATGTAAATTCGTGGGTGGAGGTGTCCACGAAAACAACGAAAATTGGGCTACCACGAAAATTGGTGATTTCACAGTAGTTGTCATTTTCGCATGGGTAAAAATTTTCGCAGTAATTTCTTTAGCGCGAAATAAGTGAAAATATTACCTACGCGAAAACTTCCATTTACAGTAAGTTTAACTACTGTCTGAAGCTTGGCACCTTCCTGTCATAAATAACTATGATTTTTATCTCAAACTGACCTCGTGGCTTCCATTAATTATTGTCTTTGCAAAAACAAAACAATTACAGATTGAAAAGCCACTGTGTTAATTACTGCCAAGCTAAACATGACTCCTGACGGTTGAAGCCATGTGTGATCACTACTCTTTTTTAAAATCCGGAAGTATGGGTGAGATTATAACATCCAAAGCATAACCTGAATATACATGATATAGACAAGATTTCGCGATTTCTGAAATCTGACATTTCGCGTGGGTGTAATTTCCGCTTTACTGATATAAGTGGGTGTATATTCTGTATATTATATATAAACCTGTATAGTTGTCATTTTCGCATGGGTAAAAATTTTCGCAGTAATTTCTTTAGCGTGAATATACATGATACAGACAAGACAGGATGACTTGTTTTGTCGACAAAATAAAATAATATCACATAAAGATCTAAAACTAACAGATATTAATTAAATAAAGAAAACCACACATAAAACGGTCACTGTTAAGGAGATGATAAACATGGGAGTGAATAGAAAGTAACTTCCAGTTGGCAAAGGTTATCGCGAGAGGTTCCAAATAGGAATTCAGGTATCACGAATCACGATATAACGGGAACGGCTAAATGAGGTTCCAATATATAAATGTGAAATTAAAGATATTAATGCCTAACTTTTATCAAAATAAAATTTGATTGTGTTTCTGTATTTATTATTAAGGAAACAGTTATGAAGCGTGTAGCAGGTAATTTTCAACACCCCGCATGGAACCTCTTTGATAATGAACCGTCATCCTTGACCGACACTCGTTATGGCTTCTGTAATCAGCACAGTTACATCCATGCAATTATTACAAAATGAACACATTTTTAAAGAAAGTTGTGATGATTCTGACTGGAAAACAAAAAAAAAATACACTTGCAACACATCACTACTTAAGTCCACAGGTATTTACTGATTAATAAACAATCACCTGATTATTAGATCTTAATACTGTTGTATATAGTTGACAGGTAAACATATACTTAGTGAAGTCAGGTAGAGTTTTAAAGACCGACACAGATCTTATGTGTACAACAGAGTTGTTTTAAAACTAAAACTAACAGAAAACTGATTTGTCTGCTTAATATTCCTGTTGTAAAATTGAAAATGTCCGACTGGTGATTTTTCACATCGGTCAAAATAAATTTTTGTCTGATATGTCCTGCAAATACAGTCCAACCTGCCTTTAAGGCCACCTGTATATAAGGACCACCTGCTAATAAAGGCCAGTAGAATTATATCCCAATTGTTCTTTATTCATATTATTTGAACCTTTATATAAAGGCCACCTGCCCATAAAGGCCACTTTTACTGGTTCCCTTGGGTGGCCTTTATAGACAGGTTTGACTGTATGACTGTTTTCGGACCCCTGGCTGAAAGGGGGGTGTTAACTCTGGAATCACTAAAGGATGGATATGCTGGAGGGGAGTGTTAACTCTGGAATCATTAAGTGATATATATGCTGGAGGGGAGGGTGTTAACTCTGGAATCAATAAGGGATGGATATGCTGGAGGGGGGGTGTTAACTCTGGAATCAATAAGGGGTATATATGCTGGAGGGATTTTAATTCTTGAATCACTTAGTGATGGATATACTGGAATGGGGGGTGTTAACTCTGGAATCACTAAGGGATGGATATGCTGGAAGGGAGGGTTTTATTCTGGAATCATTAAGGGATGGATATGCTGGAGACGGTGTAAACTCTGGAATCATTAAGAGATGGATATGCTCGAAGGGATGTGTTAATTCTGGAACCACAAAGTAATGGATATGCTGGATGGGGTGTTAACTTTAGAATCACTAAGGGATGGATATGCGAGGGGTGTTAATTCTGAAATCATTTAGGGGTAAATATGTTGGAAGGGAGGATTTAACTCTGGCAAATATGACCATTTCCGGACCCCTGGCTGAAATGGGAGTGTTAACTCTGGTATCACTAAGGGATGGATATTCTAGAGGGGAGGATTTAACTCTGGAATCATTGAGGGAAAGATATGCTGAAACGGGATTATTAACTCTGGTATCATTAAGGAATATGTATGCTGGAGGGGTGTTAATTCTTGAATCACTTTGGGATGAATATGCTGGAAGGGAGGGTGTTAACTGTGGAATCAATAAGGAATATATATGCTGGAGGGGGTGTTAACTCTAGAATCATTAGGAATGGATATGCTGGAAGGGGTGTCATCTCTGAAATCACTTCGGGATGGATATGCTGGAATGGGGGTGTTAACTCTTGAATCACTTAGAGTTGGATATGCTGGAAGGGAAGTATTAACTCTGGAATCACTTAGGGTTAAATATGCTGGAAGGGAGGTGTTAACTCTTGAATCACTTAGGGATGGATATGCTGGAAGGGAGACGAGTTATCTTTAACACAGTTTCCTTGATACAGTACTTACATTGAGAACTCCTACTTCTTTTCCTTGATAATCTGTAATATCTAACTGTTCTTGTGTTTCAATCTACAAATGATAAAATATATATTGTAGAAACATTACTTATTATGGGGTTAAAATTTTGTGGTTTTGATATTCCGAAACATTTTGTTGGGTTAATTTTTTTTATATTTTGATATATATTAGTGATGACAAAATTGGTTGAAAGCGAAAAGCCATTAATCGGACTGATATTTGAACAAACAAATTCACTGAATTGGTATTTCCACTTATGTTTGGAGGGCAATAACTCCCAGGAAAATTAGCAAACCAACTCATTATATGATATGCACATCTCATGTCAATTTTGATATTTGGCATCAAGTTTTTTGAAATAGTGCTACAAAGATTTGGAGAATTACTCCCGACAAAAAGTGTGTGCAAATAACAATTTGAAGGCATTTTTCAATTTTTAAAAAAATGTAACGCAAAAACACATAACAACACATTTTGCAACTAAATTTCACAAAATGAATTTTAAGACTATATCACATGAGATATTGGCTCCAGTCAGTTTACCATTTTACATTTTTCAGTCAAAGGGCCATAACTCCCAGAAAAAATTAGCAAACCAACTCAGATGAATGATATCTACATTTCCTATCTTTGCATCAAGTTTCATGAAATAGAGCTTCATAGTTTTTGAGAATTCACACAGACAATAATTTTGTTTGTACATTACATTGTGAACTTCAAGGCATTTTTAAAATTTGTCAAAATTTAATGCAAAAATGTGTAACCCATGTTTTTTTTTTAGCAAATTTCACAAAATGAAAAAAATAATTAGTTTAAGACTATAGAAAAGATAAATATCAAATCAGATTTTGGCTACAGTCATATCTTGATGCTTTGCAAAAAGTTTCATTAAGTAGTGCTTAACAGTTTTAGAGAATTACCGCAGACAAGAATTTCAGATGGACGGACAGAAAAGTGGAGGAAAGAACTGACAGAAACTTAATATCCCCTTCTTTCTTTGAAAGGCAGGGGATAACAATAATGGATTCATCGGAAAATCATAAAAAATGAAACAAAAAACTTTAATGCAAAACATAACTTACAATACTTGGCACATGTATTGCCAGGCATTAATATCACTGGCATATTAACGGATCGTATAGTTCATTAATGAAGATCCAATGAAACCACTTATTAAATAGTTTATAAAAAAGTAACTTTTCTTTTATCCTTTGCTTTGTGATCATATTATCTTATTTTTTTAAAGAGGTATGGCAGGTTTGATGGGATTTTATCCTAAATGAACCGTTTTGGTTTTTAAAAAAATGAAACTCAAAATATTCTTGCACTTAAATAAACAAGAGGCCCATGGGCCTTAACGCTCACCTGTGACCTTGACCTTTGAACCCATAACCCTAATCCATATATCAAAATTATCATTAGCCAAATACCTACAATATTCTAACATACATGCCTATACAAAATATTTATAGTTTTCAAGATAATTAACCAATTCAGTATTCAATTGCATGTGACCTTAACCTTTGAACTCATTACCTTCTTTCATATATATCAAAATGATCATTAGGCCAATGCCTATGATATTCAAATATATATGCCTATACAAAAAGTTTATAGTTTTCAGATAATAAACCATTTCAGTGTGACCTTGACCTTTGACCCCATGACCTTCATTCATATATCAAAATGACCATTGTGCCATTACCTACAATATTCTTATATGGATGCCTATACAAAAAGTTAATAGTTTTGCAGATAATCAACTATTACGGTAATAGTTTGCAACTTTGACCTTGACCTTTGAACCAATGACCTTGATCTATGTATCAAAATGATCGTCATGTCAAAACCTACAATAAATTGAAAATCCCATGCCATTATCACCTGAAATGTTTAAAAAATAGCATTTTTTATCAAGGGTCAAAAACTAGACATAACCTTGACCTTTGGCCTTGACATCAATCAGAAGAAAATAGCAGGACAAGATCAACAGTGAAAACTTCATACAATTATCTTCAGCCATTATTGAGTTATAACAATAAATGTCTCATTTTAAAAATTACATAATTTTACGTAAAAAACGCGTAACCTATTTTTCGTCCAATTTTTTTGAAAAACACAATTTTAATGGTCCCAGTATGCTGAATCTAAATATCTAATCAAAATTTGCCTGTGCCTTTTGGTTTCAGAGAAGGAGATTTTTTTGTCTTTTTGCTATTTTTAGTAATGGCGGCCATCTTGTTGGGCGTGGCCAAAGCCCGAACACAATTTTGAAAGGCTCTTACCCAGGCATGATAATCACCAAGTTTCATCAAATTTGGGCCAGTAGTTTTGGAGAAGAAGATTAAAATGTAAAGTTTACACACGGCGGACGACCGACGACGGACGGTGATAGATTGCAATAGCTCATCTGAGCCTTTGGCTCAGGTGAGCTAAAAAGCAACCTCATTTTATGTGAATGTTCATATTTGGCTCACATAAAGGTCTATTTTCAGGCATTTTTCTTAGTAAGCCCATCTTTGTGCTCTCATATGCTAAAATATGAAAAATGAGGGTGGTTTCCTGTCTATGATAATTATTTTTAAAGTGTTCTCCTCAGAACACCAACTTTTGAGTAATTGTTTCTGAAAATATTTTCAAAATGCAATCTTTACGAGTTTTCAAACACTGCACATACAACTAATTTTATATCTTTCAATACTGCTGATACTAACTGCTATGGTAAGCTCAATGTGTAGCAAGTATGCTTTGGAACTAGTACGACATGGGTTCAAATCCCATCTGGTTATCTTTTTGTTTTTGTTTTTTTAAATTTATATCTTTAATTTTGCCTTTTTTATAAGTATTTGTTTAAAAGTGATCATTTTCCTTTTTAAAACACACTTCTTACTAGCAGATCAAGCCAGTTGTATTTTTTACACAATACAACTACACACATATCACCTGTGAATTCTTAGTGAAGTGAAATGTTAGTTAATACTTTGTTGTTCTAGTTTTCTTCCATTATATAAAGTTGAAAGGTTGAGATTACAAATGTTAATGTTTTTTTCAACATCCTCGGCTCTTTAAGGAAAAAAGTTTACAAAAAGGGAGCGCTTTGTTTGTTCAAGACCTGGTCTAATTATATAATGCAAAATCCTCAGGCGTTTGAAAATATATCGTTACGTCATTCATCCATTCAAGCAGGGGGCAATGTAAAAAAAAACGTCTATCAAACCCGCCATACCGCTTTCAGGTACAGCAGTTCAAGATAATTAAACCAGATGAATATACAGGTTCACACTGCAAGTATTCCTGCAATTTGCCTACTGATATTTTAAATCACGCATGTGAAAATCTTCCACATGATGTGCTCCAGTACCAGAGATTACAACTGAATAGTGAAACTGGAAAACCTGATTATATTAAAAGAACATATGCTGACACAGTTTCAAATTGGCTTAAAAACAAAGGTAAAGGTTTAAGGTCACAAAATGATTCTGTAATCGTGTTTTGTTACCATAGCAAAAACATGCCCCTTGCTAAATAGAAAATAAAGTCCAAAAGACATAATTAACCAGGATAAATATGGGAAAAAGCTGAAACTATAATACTGATGATGACATCGATAAGCCTGATGAAACTAATGAATCAGATTTGTTGGAGTTACAGTCGTAACTTTCATCCGTGATCACTAACTTGAACAAGTCTGGTAAGTTAAGAGGCCTTTAAGACATATTGTTAACTCCTACAAGTGACATCTTTTCGTATGACAATATATGTCATCTTCTGTTTCTGGATTTGGTAGAATGGCACAGCAGTAGTTCTATGACCTTAATGCACTACAGGTGTAAAGAGACCATAAGCTTTTGTAGAATTGGCTACAGGCTCTTCAAAATAAAATTTCTTAGGTTATGAATGGCCCATAAAGTGTTTGTAAAATTATTCGTGATTCTCAATATAAAGGTCAATTTAATCCAGAAATATCTGATGTGAATTTTGTCATTCCAAGCAGACTTTGATGGACAAATCTGAAAGTATGCAGTCTTTGATGCCAGGCATAATAACTGAAACAATAAGTACTTTAACATCAGTTATGAGAGGCAGAATGCCAAAATTGGTGATTGATGGCAAACAATTGCGGTAAGTCCATGGGGATGTTGACTGCTGGGGCATGATAGACTATGAGGCAGAAGTGCATTTTACAACAAGTAACCAGTTGTCCCTAGCACTATAACATTACAGGTATTATAAGCATGAAACCAACAATAATGAAATGTCTGAAAGAGGAATATTAATCATGCATAGTATCACTTGTAAGCAACTTGTTATACTGTACAGGTACTTATTCTGAATTGTAAGAAAGGAAAATTAAAACAAATTTAAACAGATGCCATACTATCACTGAACGGATGCCATACCAGACATTAATTTTAAAGGTCAGTGCCGTACTAGAAAACATAGTTCAGAAATGATAAAGATGCCTGCTTAATTTCTATTCTCTTTGAGAGGTTGGTTGGTTGTATATTGCTTAACGTCGCATCAGCAATTGTTCAGCTATTCACGATGAGAACTATTTTATTAATCTCTATGGATTAATCTATGAACAATTTCGTGTATGCATGTGAAGTGCGAGTGTGTTGTATGGTCTGCCTTGTACTAGCATGCACTTAGGGAAACTTTAAGGCGCTAGCTCACAGAGTAAGTATGCCGCAGACAAGCGAAACACTCCTCCAGTCCATTATAATAAAACAAGGTAAATCAAGGCCAATGGTAAGGAAATTCACTTTCCCACAATCATGTGGTCTGAGCAGGACATGAACTAACAGCGGTGAGCGACCCTGGATTTGTAGACTAACATCTTATCCATTAGGCCACCGCAGCCTTCTTTGAAAGGGAAATAGTTACAATATTCATGTAAGAAAGTATTCCAAGTCTAAAAGGTAAGTTCTAGAATACTTGTGATGAATTAAAAACAGTTAGTTAGATGTATCTGTCAAACAACTATTTTTACTGCAATTGGAATGACATATTTTTAGCCCACGCATGGCAAAAATCGATTACATCATTTTCACTAGGCACAGATGGTGACAAAAACAATTTTTTGTTTACAAATCATGTTTTATATTGCAAATGTGTGAGAAAAAGAATCCTACACCAGTAACAGTGTAAGAATCTATTAATCTCACATGGCAAAAACCCTATCTCACATGAGCAGATAGTGAAAACTTTAAAGGCCCATAACTCCAAGTAAATCAAATGGTGTAAATGATATGCACATCTATTATCACTGTTTAATAAAGTTGTCATTTATGTTTCTTTTCTCTTTCTGTACAAGGGGGGAATAAAAACTTCATACAAAGAAAAACCATTTGACAGTGATTATCATGATTTTAATTATAACGTGTATAAAGGAGTGTACTTACAAGATAGGCTATTGACTTTAACCAAAGTTTTACACTACCGATTGGGTAATCACAATTAGGATCATCTAAAAATGGATCCAACTCCTGAAAAACAAAACAACATTAACCAAATAAATTCCAAGGCAATTATGACAGAAAAGAATTACGATACAGTATCTTTCTAATATATATTGATATATTCACATGAATCTTTTTATTTACAAAAGGTTCAACATCTCATAGGTCTAGTCTAGATTATTTTCTAGGTGGATTACAACAGAAAGGTTCCACATCTCATAGGTCTACTCTAGGTGGATTACAACAGAAAGGTTCCACATCTCATAGGTCTAGTCTAGATTATTTTTCTAGGTGGATTACAACAGAAAGGTACCACATCTCATAGGTCTAGTCTAGATTATTATCTAGGTGGATTACAACAGAAAGGTTCCATATCTCATAGGTCTAGTCTAGATTATTATCTATGTGAATTACAACAGAAAGGTACCATATCTTATAGGTCTACTCTAGGTGGATTACAACAGAAAGGTTCCACATCTCATAGGTCTACTCTAGGTGGATTACAACAGAAAGGTACCACATCTCATAGGTCTAGTCTAGATTATTTTCTAGGTGGATTACCACAGAAAGGTACCACATCTCATAGGTCTAGTCTAGATTATTTTCTAGGTGGATTACAACAGAAAGGTACCACATCTCATTGGTCTACTCTAGGTGGATTACAACAGAAAGGTACCAAATCTCATAGGTCTAGTCTAGATTATCATCTAGGTGAATTACAACAGAAAGGTACCATATCTTATAGGTCTACTCTAGGTGGATTACAACAGAAAGGTACCACATCTCATAGGTCTACTCTAGGTGGATTACAACAGAAAGGTTCCACATCTCATAGGTCTACTCTAGATTATTATCTAGGTGGATTACAACAGAAAGGTACCACATCTCATAGGTCTACTCTAGGTGGATTACAACAGAAAGGTACCACATCTCATAGGTCTAGTCTAGATTATTATCTAGGTGGATTACAACAGAAAGGTACCACATCTCATAGGTCTACTCTAGATTATTATCTATGTGAATTACAACAGAAAGGTTCCACATCTCATAGGTCTACTCTAGGTGGATTACAACAGAAAGGTACCACATCTCATAGGTCTACTCTAGATTATTATCTAGGTGGATTACAACAGAAAGGTACCACATCTCATAGGTCTAGTCTAGATTATTTTCTAGGTGGATTACAACAGAAAGGTACCACATCTCATAGGTCTAGTCTAGATTATCATCTAGGTGAATTACAACAGAAAGGTACCACATCTCATAGGTCTAGTCTAGATTATTTTCTAGGTGGATTACCACAGAAAAGTTCCATATCTCATAGGTCTACTCTAGATTATTATCTAGGTGGATTACCACAGAAAGGTACCACATCTCATAGGTCTAGTCTAGATTATTTTCTAGGTGGATTACAACAGAAAGGTACCACATCTCATAGGTCTAGTCTAGATTATTATCTAGGTGGATTACAACAGAAAGGTTCCATATCTCATAGGTCTAGTCTAGATTATCATCTAGGTGAATTACAACAGAAAGGTACCATATCTTATAGGTCTACTCTAGGTGGATTACAACAGAAAGGTACCACATCTCATAGGTCTACTCTAGGTGGATTACAACAGAAAGGTTCCACATCTCATAGGTCTAGTCTAGATTATTTTCTAGGTGGATTACAACAGAAAGGTACCACATCTCATAGGTCTAGTCTAGATTATTATCTAGGTGGATTACAACAGAAAGGTACCACATCTCATAGGTCTAGTCTAGATTATTATCTAGGTGGATTACAACAGAAAGGTACCACATCTCATAGGTCTAGTCTAGATTATTATCTCGGTGAATTACAACAGAAAGGTTCCACATCTTATAGGTCTAGCCTAGATTATTATCTATGTGAATTACAACAGAAAGGTACCACATCTCATAGGTCTAGTCTAGATTATTATCTATGTGAATTACAACAGAAAGGTACCACATCTCATAGGTCTACTCTAGATTATTATCTAGGTGGATTACCACAGAAAGGTACCTCATCTTATAGGTCTAGTCTAGATTATTTTCTATGTGAATTACCTCAGAAAGTTACCACATCTCATAGGTCTAGTCTAGATTATTATCTATGTGAATTACAACAGAAAGGTACCATATCTCATAGGTCTACTCTAGATTATTATCTAGGTGGATTACAACAGAAAGGTACCACATCTCATAGGTCTACTCTAGATTATTATCTAGGTGGATTACAACAGAAAGGTACCACATCTCATAGGTCTAGTCTTGATTTTTTTCTAGGTGGATTACAACAGAAAGGTACCTCATCTTATAGGTCTAGTCTAGATTATTTTCTATGTGAATTACCTCAGAAAGTTACCACATCTCATAGGTCTAGTCTAGATTATTATCTATGTGAATTACAACAGAAAGGTACCACATCTCATAGGTCTACTCTAGATTATTATCTAGGTGGATTACCACAGAAAGGTACCTCATCTTATAGGTCTAGTCTTGATTATTTTCTATGTGAATTACCTCAGAAAGTTACCACATCTCATAGGTCTAGTCTAGATTATTATCTATGTGAATTACAACAGAAAGGTACCACATCTCATAGGTCTACTCTAGATTATTATCTACGTGAATTACAACAGAAAGGTACCACATCTCATAGGTCTAGTCTAGATTATTATCTATGTGAATTACAACAGAAAGGTACCACATCTCATAGGTCTACTCTAGATTATTATCTATGTGAATTACAACAGACAGGTACCACATCTCATAGGTCTACTCTAGATTATTATCTATGTGAATTACAACAGAAAGGTACCACATCTCATAGGTCTAGTCTAGATTTTTATCTATGTGAATTACAACAGAAAGGTACCACATCTCATAGGTCTACTCTAGATTATTATCTATGTGAATTACAACAGAAAGGTACCACATCTCATAGGTCTAGTCTAGATTATTATCTATGTGAATTACAACAGAAAGGTACCACATCTCATAGGTCTAGTCTAGATTATTATCTAGGTGGATTACAACAGAAAGGTACCACATCTCATAGGTCTACTCTAGGTGGATTACAACAGAAAGGTTCCACATCTCATAGGTCTACTCTAGATTATTATCTAGGTGGATTACAACAGAAAGGTACCACATCTCATAGGTCTACTCTAGGTGGATTACAACAGAAAGGTACCACATCTCATAGGTCTAGTCTAGATTATTATCTAGGTGGATTACAACAGAAAGGTACCACATCTCATAGGTCTACTCTAGATTATTATCTATGTGAATTACAACAGAAAGGTTCCACATCTCATAGGTCTACTCTAGGTGGATTACAACAGAAAGGTACCACATCTCATAGGTCTACTCTAGATTATTATCTAGGTGGATTACAACAGAAAGGTACCACATCTCATAGGTCTAGTCTAGATTATTTTCTAGGTGGATTACAACAGAAAGGTACCACATCTCATAGGTCTAGTCTAGATTATCATCTAGGTGAATTACAACAGAAAGGTACCACATCTCATAGGTCTAGTCTAGATTATTTTCTAGGTGGATTACCACAGAAAAGTTCCATATCTCTTAGGTCTACTCTAGATTATTATCTAGGTGGATTACCACAGAAAGGTACCACATCTCATAGGTCTAGTCTAGATTATTTTCTAGGTGGATTACCATAGAAAAGTTCCATATCTTATAGGTCTACTCTAGATTATTATCTAGGTGGATTACAACAGAAAAGTTCCATATCTCATAGGTCTACCCTAGATTATTATCTATGTGAATTACAACAGAAAGGTACCACGTCTCATAGGTCTAGTCTAGATTATTATCTATGTGAATTACAACAGAAAGGTACCACATCTCATAGGTCTAGTCTAGATTATTATCTAGGTGGATTACAACAGAAAGGTACCACATCTCATAGGTCTAGTCTAGATTATTATCTAGGTGGATTACAACAGAAAGGTACCACATCTCATAGGTCTAGTCTTGATTTTTTTCTAGGTGGATTACAACAGAAAGGTACCACATCTTATAGGTCTAGTCTAGATTATTTTCTAGGTGGATTACAACAGAAAGGTACAACATCTCATAGGTCTAGGCTAGATTATTATCTATGTGAATTACAACAGAAAGGTTCTACATCTCATAGGTCTACTCTAGGTGGATTACAACAGAAAGGTACCACATCTCATAGGTCTACTCTAGATTATTATCTAGGTGGATTACAACAGAAAGGTACCACATCTCATAGGTCTAGTCTAGATTATCATCTATGTGAATTACAACAGAAAGGTTCCACATCTCATAGGTCTACTCTAGGTGGATTACAACAGAAAGGTACCACATCTCATAGGTCTACTCTAGATTATTATCTAGGTGGATTACAACAGAAAGGTACCACATCTCATAGGTCTAGTTTAGATTATTATCTAGGTGGATTACAACAGAAAGGTACCACATCTCATAGGTCTAGTCTTGATTTTTTTCTAGGTGGATTACAACAGAAAGGTACCACATCTTATAGGTCTAGTCTAGATTATTTTCTAGGTGGATTACAACAGAAAGGTACCACATCTCATAGGTCTAGGCTAGATTATTATCTATGTGAATTACCACAGAAAGGTACCACATCTCATAGGTCTAGTCTAGATTTTTTTCTAGGTGGATTACAACAGAAAGGTACCAAATCTTATAGATCTAGTCTAGATTATTATCTAGGAGGATAACAACAAAAAGGTTCCATATCTCATAGGTCTAGTCTAGATTATTATCTAGGTGAATTACAACAGAAAGGTTCCATATCTCATAGGTCTACTCTAGGTGGATTACAACAGAAAGGTACCACATCTCATAGGTCTAGTCTAGATTATTATCTAGGTTGATCAATACAGATAGGTACCACACTCAAGGGATCTAGTCTAAATACATTATTATCTAGGTGGACCAATACAGATAGGTACCACACTCAAGGGATCTAGTCTCAATACATTTTATCTAGGTGTATCTAAGTGGATCAATACAGAAAGGTGCCACACTCAAGGGATCTAGTCTAAATACATTATTATCTAGGTAGATCAATACAGATAGGTACCACACACAAGGGATCTAGTCACAATACATTATTATCTAGGTGGATCAATGCAGATAGGTACCACACTCAAGGGATCTAGTCTAAATACATTATTATCTAGGTGGACCAATACAGATAGGTACCACACTCAAGGGATCTAGTCTCAATACATTTTATCTAGGTGTATCTAAGTGGATCAATACAGAAAGGTGCCACACTCAAGGGATCTAGTCTAAATACATTATTATCAAGGTGGATTACTACAGATAGGTACCACACTCAAGGGATCTAGTCTAAATACATTATTATCTAGGTGGATCAATACAGATAGGTACCACACTCAAGGGATCTAGTCACAATACATTATTATCTAGGTGGATCAATACAGATAGGTACCACACTCAAGGGATCTAGTCACAATATGTTATTATCAAGGTGGATTACTACAGATAGGTACCACACTCAAGGGATCTAGTCACAATACATTATTATCAAGGTGGATTACTACAGATAGGTACCACACTTAAGGGATCTAGTCACAATACATTATTATCTAGGTGGATTACTACAGAAAGGTACCACACTCAAGGGATCTAGTCACAATACATTATTATCTAGGTGGATTACTACAGATAGGTACCACACTCAAGGGATCTAGTCACAATACAATTTTTTTTAGGTGGATTACAACAGAAAGGTACCAAATCTCATAGGTCTAGTCTAGATTATTTTCTAGGTGGATTACAACAGAAAGGTACCACATCTCATAGGTTTAGTCTAGATTATTATCTATGTGAATTAAAACAGAAAGGTACCACATCTCATAGGTCTACTCTAGGTGGATTACAACAGAAAGGTTCCACATCTCATAGGTCTAGTCTAGATTATTATCTAGGTGAATTACAACAGAAAGCAGCCCTTTCAACAGATTTTAAAGTAGCCGACAAATTTTCTGGAGTAGACAGCAAATTTAGTTGTAACTCTATATAAATGTAATACTGATGAATGAAAGTAGGCACCAGACAAAGTGTAGAAATACCAAAGTAGACGACAGGTTTTGCTGGTTGCTGGCTTCTATTGAAACCGCTGAGAAAGGTTCCATATCTCATAGGTCTACTCTAGGTGGATTACAACAGAAAGGTACCAAATCTTATAGGTCTAGTCTAGATTATTATCTAGGAGGATAACAACAGAAAGGTTCCATTCTCATAGGTCTAGTCTAGATTATTATCTAGGTGAATTACAACAGAAAGGTTCCATATCTCATAGGTCTACTCTAGGTGGATTACAACAGAAAGGTACCACATCTCATAGGTCTAGTCTAGATTATTATCTAGGTGGATCAATACAGATAGGTACCATACTCAATGGATCTAGTCTAAATACATTATTATCTAGGTGGACCAATACAGATAGGTACCACACTCAAGGGATCTAGTCTCAATACATTTTATCTAGGTGTATGTAGGTGGATCAATACAGAAAGGTGCCACACTCAAGGGATCTAGTCTAAATACATTATTATCTAGGTGGATCAATACAGATAGGTACCACACTCAAGGGATCTAGTCACAATACATTATTATCTAGGTTGATCAATACAGATAGGTACCACACTCAAGGGATCTAGTCACAATATGTTATTATCAAGGTGGATTACTACAGATAGGTACCACACTCAAGGGATCTAGTCTAAATACATTATTATCAAGGTGGATTACTACAGATAGGTACCACACTCAAGGGATCTAGTCACAATACATTATTATCTAGGTGGATTACTACAGAAAGGTACCACACTCAAGGGATCTAGTCACAATACATTATTATCTAGGTGGATTACTACAGATAGGTACCACACTCAAGGGATCTAGTCACAATACATTATTATCAAGGGATTACTACAGATAGGTACCACACTCAAGGGATCTAGTCACAATACATTACTATCAAGGTAGATCAATACTACAGAAAGGTGCCACACTCAAGGTATCTAGTCACAATACATTATTAACAAGGTGGATCAATACAGACATGTTCTACAACCTAGGGGTCTTGTCACAATACATTATTAACAAGGTGGATCAATACAGATAGGTACCACAACCTAGGGGTCTTGTCGTAATGGATTATTATCTAAAAATAAATTATACATACAGGTTTAACATCCCAGGGGTCATCTCCTTCCTGGAAGTCCAAATACATCTCATTCATCTTAAACTTTCTGTTTATAAATTTAGATTTTGGCCAGATCCACTCATATTTAGTTTCAATATCAGTGACTTTTACCATAGCCTGTGAAAATAAAAGTAAATAACATGCATTCAAAATTGCTTCCATATTATTATAAGAAAAATTGTCAGAAGCCAGTCTAGCTAACCTGGACATCTAACAGTTACAGTTACAACTTTTGATTTTGTAACCAGATATGAAAGTGTTTCCTACAATATGGTAAATACAATGTAAATGTAGTTGTCAGTTATATCAAACAGTTCTTTAGTTACATCATTTGACAGATTCTAATTATGACAATTGTTCTTATTTATTGCATAACCTTCATCACATCAAACTTGATATATTTATTGATATACTGACCTCAGTTCTACACAAGCGTTTACCTCTAGCATCAGGGGAGACAATCATTACATCAAACTTGATATATTTACTGATATACTGACCTCAGTTCTACACAAGCGTTTATCTCTAGCATCAGGGGAGACAATCATTACATCAAACTTGATATATTTATTGATATACTGACCTCAGTATTACACGAGCGTTTACCTCTAGCATCAGGGGAGACAATCATCACATCAAACTTGATATATTTATTGATATACTGACCTCAGTTCTACCCGAGTGAGTGAGTGAGTAATGGTGTTTAACGTCCCAGTCAAGAATATTTCACTTATATCGAGACATCGCCAGCTATAGGCAGAATTTTTGCCTGTGCGTTGCACTGATGGCATTATACAGCAGGGTTCTTTAGCATGCCAAGCCCACCATGACACGGGACCTCGTTTATTTTAAGTTCCCATCCGAAAGAACCGTGACTTTCATTTCTACCCGAGCATTTATCTCTAGCATCAGGGGAGACAATCATTAGATCAAACTTGATATTTATTGATATACAGACCTCAGTTCTACACGACCGTTTACCTCTAGCATCAGGGGAGACAATCATTACATCAAACTTGATATTTACTGATATACTGACCTCAGTTCTACACAAGCATTTATCTCTAGCATCAGGGGAGACAATCATTACATCAAACTTGATATTTATTGATATATTGACCTCAGTTCTACAGGAGCCTTTATCACTAGCATCAGGGGAGACAATAATCACATCAAACTTGATATATTTACTGATATACTGACCTCATTTCTACATGAGCGTTTACCTCTAGCATCAGGGGAGACAATCACTACATCAAACTTGATATTTATTGATATACTTTCCTCAGTTCTACACGAGAGTTCACCTCTAGCATCAGGGGAGACAATCATTACATCAAACTTTATATATTTATTGATATACTGACCTCAGTTCTACCCGAGAGTTCACCTCTAGCATCAGGGGAGACAATCATTACATCAAACTTGATATATTTACTGATATACTGACCTCAGTTGTACACAAGTGTTTACTGCTAGCATCAGGGGAGACAATAATCACAACAAACTTGATATATTTATTGATATATGGACCTCAGTTCTACATGAGAGTTTACCTCTAGCATCAGGGGAGACAATCATTACATCAAACTTGATATTTATTGATATACCGACCTCAGTTCTACATGAGAGTTTACCTCTAGCATCAGGGGAGACAATCATTACATCAAACTTGATATTTATTGATATATTGACCTCCGTTCTACACGAGAGTTTACCTCTAGCATCAAGGGAGACAATCATTACATCAAACTTGATATTTATTGATATACTGACCTCAGTTCTACAAGACCGTTTATCTCTAGCATCAGGGGAGACAATCATTACATCAAACTTGATATATTTACTGATATACTGACCTCAGTTCTACACGACCGTTTATCTCTAGCATCAGGGGAGACAATCATTACATCAAACTTGATATATTTACTGATATACTGACCTCAGTTCTACACGAGAGTTTACCTGTAGCATCAGGGGAGACAATAATTACATCAAACTTGATATATTTACTGATATACTGACCTCAGTATTACACGAGCGTTTACCTCTAGCATCAGGGGAGACAATCATTACATCAAACTTGATATATTTACTGATATACTGACCTCAGTTCTACACGAGAGTTTACCTCTAGCATCAGGGGAGACAATCATTACATCAAACTTGATATATTTACTGATATACTGACCTCAGTTCTACACGAGCGTTTACCTCTACATCAGGGAGACAATCATTACATCAAACTTGATATTGATATACTGACCTCAGTTCTACACAAGAGTTTACCTCTAGCATCAGGGAGACAATCATTACATCAAACTTGATATTTATTGATATACCGACCTCAGTTCTACACGAGAGTTTACCTCTAGCATCAAGGGAGACAATCATTACATCAAACTTGATATTTATTGATATACTGACCTCAGTTCTACACAAGAGCTTACCTCTAGCATCAGGGGAGACAATCATTACATCAAACTTGATATTTATTGATATACTGACCTCAGTTCTACACGAGAGTTTACCTCTAGCATCAGGGGAGACAATCATCACATCAAACTTGATATATTTACTGATATACTGACCTCAGTTCTACACGAGCGTTTACCTCTAACATCAGGGAAGACAATCATTACATCAAACTTGATATATTTACTGATATACTGACCTCAGTTCTACACGAGAGTTTACCTCTAGCATCAGGGGAGACAATCATTAAATCAAACTTGATATATTTACTGATATACTGACCTCAGTATTACACAAGCGTTTACCTCTAGCATCAGGGGAGACAATCATTACATCAAACTTGATATATTTACTGATATACTGACCTCAGTTCTACACGAGAGTATACCTCTAGCATCAGGGGAGACAATCATTACATCAAACTTGATATATTTACTGATATACTGACCTCAGTTCTACACGAGCGTTTACCTCTAACATCAGGGAAGACAATCATTACATCAAACTTGATATTGATATACTGACCTCAGTTCTACACAAGAGTTTACCTCTAGCATCAGGGGAGACAATCATTACATCAAACTTGATATTTATTGATATACGACCTCAGTTCTACACGAGAGTTTACCTCTAGCATCAGGGGAGACAATCATCACATCAAACTTGATATATTTACTGATATACTGACCTCAGTTCTACACGAGCGTTTACCTCTAACATCAGGGAAGACAATCATTACATCAAACTTGATATTGATATACTGACCTCAGTTCTACACAAGAGTTTACCTCTAGCATCAGGGGAGACAATCATTACATCAAACTTGATATTTATTGATATACCGACCTCAGTTCTACACGAGAGTTTACCTCTAGCATCAAGGGAGACAATCATTACATCAAACTTGATATATTTACTGATATACTGACCTCAGTTCTACAAGACCGTTTATCTCTAGCATCAGGGGAGACAATCATTACATCAAACTTGATACATTTACTGATATACTGACCTCAGTATTACACGAGCGTTTACCTCTAGCATCAGGGGAGACAATCATTACATCAAACTTGATATTTATTGATATACCGACCTCAGTTCTACACAAGAGCTTACCTTTAGCATCAGGGGAGACAATCATTACATCAAACTTGATATTTATTGATATACTGACCTCAGTTCTACACGAGAGTTTACCTCTAGCATCAGGGGAGACAATCATCACATCAAACTTGATATATTTACTGATATACTGACCTCAGTTCTACACGAGCGTTTACCTCTACATCAGGGAAGACAATCATTACATCAAACTTGATATTGATATACTGACCTCAGTTCTACACAAGAGTTTACCTCTAGCATCAGGGGAGACAATCATTACATCAAACTTGATATTTACTGATATACTGACCTCAGTTCTACACAAGAGTTTACCTCTAGCATCAGGGGAGACAATCATTACATCAAACTTGATATTTATTGATATTGTGACCTCAGTTCTACACGAGCATTTACCTCTAGCATCAGGGGAGACAATCATCACATCAAACTTGATATTTATTGATATACTGACCTCAGTTTACACGAGTTTACCTCTACATCAGGGGAGACAATCATTACATCAAACTTGATATTGATATACTGACCTCAGTTCTACACGAGCGTTTACCTCAAGCATCAGGGGAGACAATCATCACATCAAACTTGATATTTATTGATATACTGACCTCAGTTTTACACGAGCGTTTACCTCTAGCATCAGGGGAGACAATCATCACATCAAACTTGATATTTATTGATATACTGACCTCAGTTTTACACGAGCGTTTACCTCTAGCATCAGGGGAGACAATCATTACATCAAACTTGATATTTATTGATTTTGTGACCTCAGTTCTACACAATAGTTTACCTCTAGCATCAGGGGAGACAATCATCACATCAAACTTGATATTTATTGATAGACTGACCTCAGTTTACACGAGCGTTTACCTCTAACATCAGGGAGACAATCATTACATCAAACTTGATATTGATATACTGACCTCAGTTCTACACGAGCGTTTACCTCAAGCATCAGGGGAGACAATCATACATCAAACTGATATATTTATTGATATACTGACCTCAGTTCTACATGAGAGTTTACCTCTAGCATCAGGGGAGACAATCATTACATCAAACTTGATATTTATTGATATACTGACCTCAGTTCTACACGAGAGTTTACCTCAAGCATCAGGGGAACAATAATCACATCAAACTTGATATATTATTGATATACTGACCTCAGTTCTGCACGAGCATTTACCTCTAGCATCAGGGGAGACAATCATACATCAAACTTGATATTTATTGATATACTGACCTCAGTTCTACACGAGAGTTACCTCTAGCATCAGGGGAGACAATAATCACATCAAACTTGATATATTTACTGATATACTGACCTCAGTTTACCTAAGAGTTCACCTCTAGCATCAGGGAAGACAATCATTACATCAAACTTTATATATTTATTGATATACTGACCTCAGTTCTACCCGAAAGTTCACCTCTAGCATCAGGGGAGACAATCATCAAATCAAACTGTTTCTTTTTATCTAGATCTTTACTGATATCATTAGCTTCTTGTATTTTTGGCAGTAAATCTAACAAATCATCTTGTAACAGAGAGTCATCTAAAAACAAGACAACATTTAACTTACAATAAAGCTTTGATAACATGATCAGCAGGCCTCTGAATGCCATAAAACAAAGTCTTTTTTTTTCAACTGACTTTTGAAATCAAAAACTTTTATTCTGTTTGTGGAGTTTAGTTTAAACTTTTGACAACAAAACTAAGTAATCATAAAGCATGTGTAAACTGCATTAAGGTAGTTCCATACTTTACAAATCGCCTGAAAACACAAATTGAAATTTTGATATGTTGTACATGGGCAACAACCATTTAACATGCCAAAATTTCAAGGCAGGTATTCGACTTACTTAAGAAGTTCTGAAGCGCCACCTGGCGGCCATTTTCGTGACATAAATGATCAAAATACAACCACCGTAATCAACAAATAAGCTTTAATAATTTTTAGTTATGCTTAGAACCCAAAAGTGTCTTGCAATTAAATAAACCCTTATGTCATGACGATTATTTGGACCAATGGAAGTTTTACTTCCAGTCATGTGGTACTTTTCTACAGCGCCTCCTTCGAAGAGGCAGTTTCAATATTTCTGAATTCTGAAAGTACATCCCTTTCGTGAAATTGTAGATTATAAAAAAAACTAAGTCGAATATGGCCTCTGATTTTCACATATTTTACACATGAATAAACAAGATTGATTTTAAAGAAGAGGCCCATTGGGCCTGATATGCTCACCTGTTAAATAATAGCTCGAATATCAAATGCAAAATCTTTCACAATAGTAACGATTTGAGGCTAAATTGTGAAAACAAAAGTACAAAAGTAAAAATACTAGGCCATTTTGGCATTTTTTGGTGTCTGTGACCTTGACCCTTGAATGTATGGCCTTTATTATTATATCAAAATGATTGTGATGCCAATACCCAACAGTCTAATATACATGCCTATATAAAATGTTTATAGTTTTGAGAAAAACCTTTGAACCCATGTCCTTTTTCTATACATCAAAATGATCGTTGTATCAATACTAACAATATTCTAATATACATGTCTATACAAAAAGTTTATAGTTTACAAGATAATTAACCATTTCGGTATTGTTTTGCATCTGCGACCTTGACCTTTGAAACCATGACCTTTTTCTATGCATCAAAATGATCCTTGTATCAATACCTACAACATCTAATATACATGCCTATACAAAAAGTTAGTAGTTTTCAAGATAATTAACCATTTCAGTAATATTTCGCATCTGTGACCTTGACCTTTGAACCCAAGACCTTAATCTGTATATCAAAATGATTGTTACATCAATACTAACAATATTCTAATATACATGTCTATACAAAAAGTTTATAGTTTTCGGGATAATTAACCATTTCGGTATTGTTTTGCATCTGTGACCTTGACCTTTGAACCCATCACCTTTTCTATACATCAAAATGATCGTTGTATCAATATCTACAATATTCTAATAAACATCCCTATACAAAAAGTTTATAGTTTTCCAGATAATAATTATAATCAGAGGTAAAAAAAAATTAGGTCATGACCTTCACAATTGACCTTGACCCCAATTTGAAGATAATAACAAGAATATGTCAAAACTAAAAACCCCATGTCATTATCTGGTCCAATAGTCAAGTTATAACAATTTGAAGCTATTTTACATTTTTTTTCAAAATTAAATGCAAAAAAACGTAACCTTAACCCTACAGTAGGCAAATATCACATCAGATTTTTTCTCTAATCATTGGTTTTGGAGAAGAAGATTTTTTAAGATTTTTGCACCCCTAGGTCACCTTGACCTAGATATGGTAGCCATGGCAACACCACGAACAAATCTAAGTTGCACCGGCCCTTATATTCTTCTTACCAAGTTTCATTGAAATCTGTGCGGTAGTTTCAGAGGAGAAGTCAAAAATGTGTATTAATGAGGCACGCACGCACACACACACACACGCACATGCATGCATGCACATACACACGCTGCGCTAACAAAAATTAGGGGGTCATCAAGCTACTTTTTTTTTAAATTCCCCTCAAAAATGGTGAAAATGAAAAACAATCGTCATTGCGTACATAAAAATTTATGATAAATGTCTCAAAATAGTACAATATCATTCATTTGTCATTTTTATGCAGTGTGAGCAAATAAATATGCCAACGATTTCTTCAAAGATAATCTGCTTTTCAACAAGAGGTCCATGGGCCTTAATGCTTATTTGAGGCAGAGTACATATCTCATGCAGAGGTTCAAAGGTCATTAACATTAATTAAAGAGAATGTCTTAATTTTCAGAAGTAAGGGTGAATTATATGCAAGGATTTTTGCAAATTAATCATAACTTGTCCTAAAATACTATATTATATATCTAAAGTCTAGCTACAATACATTATTTATAAACAGCTAAAAAATGAAAGACAAAAGTATGAAACTATGACCTTAATCTAATATCAAAATAATTGTTAAGCCAATGGCTAAAATATTCTAATATACATGTCTATACCAGATAATAATTGAAATCAGAGGTAAAAAAAATTAGGTCGTGACCTTCACAATTGACCTTGACCCCATTTTGTAAGTAATTACTAGAATATGTCAAAACTGAAAACCCCATGTCATTATCTGGTCAAATAATCAAGTTGTAACAAATTGAAGCTATTTTACGATTTTTTCAAAATTAAGCGCAAAAATGTGTAACCTATTTTTTTGTAAAATTTGAAGCTATTTCACGATTTTTTCAAAATTAAGCGCAAAAACGCGTAACCTATTTTTTTGTCTGAATTTCACAAAATGAACAAACTATAGGCTTAAGACCCTAGAGAAGCCAAATATCACATCAGAATTTTTCTCCAATCATCAGTTTCAGAAAAGAAGATTTTTTCAAGATTTCTGCACCCCTAGGTCACCTTGACCTAGTTATGGTAGCCATGGCAACGCCATGAACAAATCTGAATTGCATAGGCCCATAGATACTTCTGACAAAGTTTCATGGAAATCTGTCTGGTAGTTTCAGAGGAGAAGTTGAAAATAGGTGTTAATGACACACACACACACACACACGCACGCAGATACACATGCTGCGCTATGCCATAAGCTCACTTGACCTTTCGGTCAGGTGAGCTAAGAAACCATGAAAAAGTGAAATAACTTATGCTTTTATCCCATAGCAACGGTTGCTAAGCACAGATAGAGTCTAAAAAAAGCGTGACCCAACATCTGAAAAATAGAGACAAAAATGTGATTTTCGACAAAAATTGTTCAGCCCCATCTGGTGGCATTATTTTACATACCAAAATGACCATTGCCAAACATTTAAAAACTGTTGCATAACTTTTCTAATTTTTTTCTCTGTGTTTTTGCTCTATCTTTTAACAAACTCTGCACGCCGTCTATGCCATTGTTTTGGAATGATCACTGCAATTAGGCAAGTGAAAGCCCAGAAAATGATATTTTAGCCACCAAAGCTTTAGATATAATTCCTTTCGTAATTAATTTCTGAAAGGAAGGGAAATGCAAATATCTATTCTGAAGTGAGATTTATTCTTTAGTTTGTAATTATAAAAGTTTGGAACCCTGTTTCTGCCATATTTCTACAGACGTTGAAGAACATATACTAATGACGTCATAGACAAAAAGACATCAAAAAAGATGTCAAGAAATTACGCACAGAACGATGACGTCACCATGATTTGGAACTGCCTTAAGTCATTAGGACAAATAATTAATATTTTTTGCAATCATCAATAATCAAATCTAAATTTACCTTGATTTTTTTGTATCAATCTTTTTTATATGCCCAGACCACTGAGTGAAAGTGAATTTATTTATATATATATATGTGTGAACATGAAGTTTTATATGTATGTGTAAAACTGTTCTTTTATATATGTGTGAATATGAATTTTATATGTATGTGTAAAACTGTACTTTTATATATGTGTGAACAGGAATTTTATATGTATGTGTAAAACTGTACTTTTATATATGTGTGAACAGGAATTTTATATGTATGTGTAAAACTGTACTTTTATAATTATATATGTGTAAAAGTGAATTTTTAAATGTATGTTTAAAACTGTATTTTTGAATTTAACAATTAAACTATTTTGAAATGGCATTCATAGGTAATATGAATGCCAAACTTTTGCACAACAAACTGAATGATAGCGCATCATGATATCGATTTATGTGTATTATCATATTTTAAATTTATGTGTAAAAGTGTATTTTTGAATCTATTTGTAAAAGTGTTAAAAGTGTATTTTTGAATCTATGTTTAAAATCATATTTTAAATTTATGTGTAAAAGCGTATTTCAAATCTATGTGTAAAAGTGTATTTTTGAATCTATTTGCAAAAGCATATTTTGAACTTTCTGGATGGACCTGTATATACCTTGAAATTTCTTATTGTGTTGACAACATAATGAAAGACAAATGGATGGATTGATGAATGAACTAATGGGATAAAAAAACAGAGCAGCAACTATGTGAATATATACGAATGGATGAATGGGATGGATAGATGGATGGACAGAGAAAGCAGCAACTATATGCTCTGCTTTCCATTCTGGAAGCAACAAAAATGCTAGTAATTTTGAATTCTGAAAAATAATTGTTCATTTATGTATATTTTCATATAAACAAAATAAAATTTTATAGAGAACCTGTGAGTTTTCATAACCTTTATTAGCATATGAAATGAATTTTCAATTTTAATTATCTTTGCAAGGAAAAATAATCCAAAACATGAAAACACATTTCATAAAAACATAAAACAAACAAAACACTTGCTTTATCCAGGACAGTAAGACATTTTAATGCATATTTCACAAATATTCATTGTTCATGATTCAACATTTTTAATCTAATGTTTCTGACTTTATATCCTTTCTTGTTTTGTTCATAAGAACAATACTGGAAGCAGTGGCATAACATGCATATAACCAAATAATCCTGTGCTTAGACATGCAAAAGGAAGGGCTTACCAGAACATGACACAAAAATGTATATCAAAGCTTTTTTCTTCTTTTTTGTCAATTCAAAATTTTATCAAGTCAAGGATTCCCCCACACACATAGCATGTCGCGACTTGGGGCCCAATATTTCAATCAGGCATTTTTAATCATGTCTGTTCCTCATCGAAGTCAAAGTTTTAACATTAATTAAGTATAGTGCCATTATGTGTTTACTATATGTTTTTATCTTCTATTATCTATTGACATGTGCTATGAAATAAAAGTAAAAAAATAATAAAAATTTGATCTTATTGTTTTTGTGTTTGTGTGATCTCGGGGGCTACAACTATTTCAAGTACATTTTTCCAGCTGTATAACGGTCTTTGAGCCAAATTGTTTTCCGGAGACCATGCAACAGGTCCACCACCCTGTAGTGTGGGCAGGCCTAAAACATTTGTGGTGCCTTTGGCACTATGCTTGCACATTAATTCTTCTCTGGCTATACCACTGGGTAGATCACCAGTATGAAGTAACAGTCCATCACACAAATACACAAAATAACAAACACAAACTTTCTAGTTCTGTGGTCTAGTGGGTCACACATGCCCCTACATTAACAAACTTTCCTACATTAACTGTCCTAAATGGACTTTTAATGTCCCCACACATGACTGTTTGTAAATTACAACACATGTTCAATGTATAAAGAAACAAACTGTAAAGTTTCAGACTTGTTGGTTTTAAACCTGTTAGAGAATTTGATTATACAATGGGTACCCTTCACATAGAGAGCGGGTATAGTAGGAGACTTTACATATAAACCAATAACTAAAACAAATGCATTTGTATGTTTTTTCTTGTTTTGTTAAATTTTTATTACAGGAGCTCTGCATCAAATGGTCATGGTGGAATCCAGCAAAATCTTGTTTAAATTATGTTGCAAAAATTATATATCTAAAAGTGTAATGTGCATGTATGTGTAAAATGTAATCCTATATGTATGTAAAGAAAAAGAATTAATAACAAATTGTGACATACCAGCAGACTTCCCACTACCACTGACATCAAATCCTGATTTTTTGGCAACCTCCTCAGAAGCTTGGTCAAAAGTAAAATGAGGATATTGAATCTTAGAACTATCTCTCTCTTTTGGATTGATAAATAAGAAATATTTTGTTGTTCCAAATATCAATCTGAAATAAACAGGAATATTAAATATGATAATGAAATGTACAGTCATACAGTGGCACTAAACACCAGTATAAAAATCAACAGAAATATATATACCAGATCAGAAATATATATATATACCAGATCAAATATATATACAGTTAAACCTGTCTATAAAGGCCACCCCAGGGAACCAGTAAAAGTGGTCTTTATGGGCAGGTGGCCTTTATATACAGGTTCAAATAACATGAATAAACAAGCATTCTGAGAATATTGCAAAACAATACATAGTCCCCTACCGGTCGCATATTTCACTAATCCCAAAGTTTTAGGTAAAATGTACATTATTATATGGTACATAAATTATACGTGTTGTTGATGAAAGCAAAACTTGATCATAGTAAAATCAAAAACCAGCAATGAAGTTCTCATTAATTCATTATCTGCAAGCATGTAGAAAAAAGTGCAAAAAAATGAAATTTCATTGAATTTTCAAAGTTCAAAGGTCCATAATTCCTATAAAAACTAGTGGAATGAAACGAAACGTAAACTTGATCTGTAACTCGTCATGGTTGACCTGCATACCAAAAAACAATTTATTAACTGCAAGCGTGTAGAAAAAAAGAGCAGAAAACTGAAATTTCAGTGAATTTTCAAAGTTCAAAGGGCCATAACTCCTGTAAAAATTAGCAGATGGAAACCAAACATAAACTTGATCTGTAACTCATTATGGTAGAGTCATATACCAAACATTAGTTCCATTTCTGCAAGCGTGTAGAAAAAATGCGCGGAAAACTAAAATTTGTGTGAATTTTCAAAGATCAAAGGGCCATAACTCCGGTAAAAATTAGCAGATGGAACAAAACATAAACTTGATCTGTAACTCATCATGGTAGACTCATATACCAAAAATCAGTTCATTATCTAAAAGCATTTAGAAAAAATGTGTGGAAAACTAAAATTTCTGTGAATTATTAAAGTTCAAAGGGCCATAACTCCGGTAAAAATTAGCAGATGGAAACGAAACGTAAACTTGATCTGTAACTCATCATGGTAGACTCACATACCAAAAATCAGTTCATTATCTAAAAGCATTTAGAAAAAATGTGCGGAAAACTAAAATTTCTGTGAATTTTCAAAGTTCAAAGGGCCATAACTCCGGTAAATATTAGCAGATGGAAACAAAACGTAAACTTGATCTGTAACTCATCATGGTAGACTCATATACCAATAATCAGTTCATTATCTAAAAGCATTTAGAAAAAAAGTGCGGAAAACTGAAATTTCAGTGAATTTTCAAAGTTCAAAGGGCCATAACTCCGGTAAAATTAGCAGAGCAGATAGAAACGAAACGTAAACTTGATCTGTAACTCATCATGGTAGACTCATATACCAAAAATCAGTTCATTATCTAAAAGCATTTAGAAAAAAAGTACGGAAAACTGAAATTTCAGTGAATTTTCAAAGTTCAAAGGGCCATAACTCCGGTAAAAATTAGCAGATGGAAACGAAACGTAAACTTGATCTGTAACTCATCATGGTTGACTCACATACCAAAAATCAGTTCATTATCTAAAAGCATTTAGAAAAAAAGTGCGGAAAACTAAAATTTCAGTGAATTTTCAAAGTTCAAAGGGCCATAACTCCGGTAAAAATTAGCGGACCACAATGAAACGCTAACTTGATCTGCAACTCACCATGGTAGACTCACATACCAAAAATCAGTTCATTATCTACAAGAGTTTAGAAAAAAAGTGTGGAAAACTGAGGTGTGACAGACGGACGGACGGACAGACGGACGCACGGACGGACGGACGGACAGACAGAGTGCAAACCTAAAGTCCCCTTCGGCTTTCGCCGGTAGGGGACTAAAAACAATTGAGATACAATTCTACTGGCCTTTATAAGCAGGTGGCCCTTATATAGAGGTGGCCTTTAAGGCAGGTTGAACTGTATATACCAGATCAGAAATATATATATATATATATATATACCAGATCAGAAATATATATATACCAGATCAGATATACCAGATCAGAAATATATATATACCAGATCAGAAATATATATATACCAGATCAGAAATATATATATACCAGATCAGAAATATATATATACCAGATCAGAAATATATATACCAGATCAAATATATATACAAGATCAAACATGTTGACTCAATCATGTGATATAACAAATTATTAACAATGGATGTTGACTCAATCATGTCATTTAACAAACAATTAACACTGGATGTTGACTTAATCATGTGATATGACAAACAATTAACACTGGATGTTGACTTAATCATGTGATATGACAAACAATACGTGATATCGCGATTACTCGTTCGTCGGAACTCTCTAGTGATGGAAGATAGAAAAGCGTTGTTGTCTGGGGACAAACATGGCAACAAATCGGCGTCCGTCACAACCCAGACGAGATTTGATCATCAGAAAATTATTAGAGTCGTTAAAAAGAGAAGAACTATGTCAATACGTCGGAGAACACGATGTTATTCATTCTAATGAAAGAAAAGAAGAGTTGCTGGCCCTTTGTTTACATACTGCGAGATTGAACGCACCTGTTATAGACAGGGTGACGATTGTGGCATCCAGAACACCAGGCGACGGACAGTGCGCGACAGAGAAGTTTTGGAACCTGTCAACGAGTTTACAATGGTCCAGCGATTTACGGGGTTGTCAACAATTGCCATGTTAGATGTTGGTTAGTTCTTGTTGTCATAGTGTGGTTGGTCAAAGCAGAGAATCCATGATAGAAAGAAGGACAGCACGCCTATCAGCTGCATTCAAGTGGCCATGCCCATGGTGTTCAGAGAGCAGATATAAGGTATGTACAGTCGTTGTATAATAATAAGTATTATTATAAATCGTTTATTGAGAAAACTGAATTTAGTGTTCACTCCATATAAGCACCTGTTTCTGGTATTTAAAAAATAACACTGTTATATTTTGGGTATATAGTGTAATTTTTTAAATATCAGAAACAAGTGCCTGTAAATGCTTCAGATGGACCAGGGTCTGATCCTGAGACCACTCTGAAGCACCGGGGTCTGTAAAAAAGATTATAAAAAATATATGGTCAAATTACAGTAACTACTGTAAAATAATAATAATAATAAAAACAAATATGGTCACATAACTATTTTGACCAAATTTCTTTTTTTTAAATTGTTACAGGGCCCTGTGTCTAAACAGGTACACTTAGGATGGTTTCAGTAAATATTTTATGGTTTTAAGGTGTCACATATATGCATTTGAAACACTTTAGAAACATTCCAAAATGGTTCTTTATAATGTCAACTTGATTAGAAAATCAAGTAACCAAATTCAGTCCCATAACACAATTTGGGGGACTATTCAATATACATATAAACTATAGTGTGGGTCCCTATAAAGACCCCATATTTGAAGATCACTGACTTTTCAATAATTATCCCCTTTTCATTAACAGATCTGAATCCACACAGCTTAAATTAATCCACACCACAGTCAAAGCATGTTTTATTATTACCAGAAATGTATACTAGTACATGCAACAAATGTATATAGAAATTATTAATTATAATGTATATGACATGAGACAGTTTGTAATCAGTCATTATCTTTTATGCAAATACTAGTATCTCAAAGGTAGTGTTACATGTTATAATTATTATTTCAGGTGGTAATGGTGTACATCATCTAGCACAATGTGTACCGGAGTCAAGACAATCTGCAGAACCTTATAAATGATGGATTTTGTTAGAAAATACTGGGCAGGTATATATACCAGTATGAAATTGCTCTTTTGTAGCTCATCCTTACAAAATGTTTAAATCCATTAGAATACAAATGTTTGCTGAACCAGAACCACAGACAATAATGTAAACCAAATAGCTTACCATCTCTGGTTTGATTGGAGATGTTCATTTGAGGCCATTTGAGATAGGCAAAAATTGGTTTTAAAAGATTTCTTTTCTAACAGTGTGTTCATTATAGAAGTGTTGGTTGGGCCCATATTTTGCCAAATGAGCCATTTTTAAGGCCTTAGTAGACCATATTTAACATTACATGAATACAACAATATTTATGTTATGGTGTTGTTAAGGAATGTTTTTGAAAATGGCTTCGCTGAAAAATCCTAATTGAACACTGTATCAGGAATAAGATTAAGACTCTTATACAGTAAAACATTGTTATTTTTATTCCCAATAAACAATATTTTGAAGTTCCAAATCCATTACTTTTATGTTTTGTTCTCCATGTCAACCTTAATGTATCACTAAAATCCTTTATTATGCTAATATTTGACCAAACAAAATCAATAGGGGTGATTTGTCAATGTTTAACTGTAAATTGAGATCATGGTTTATAGCAAGGATAAAACCATAAGATCTTCCATTATTTCTCTGGTGTAAGCAAGTCATACATTATCATACATAAGTAATTAAAGCAAATCCAGTAACCAGCAACTCTTAATTTTTATGTAAAATAAGACTTGTATTAAACATTTTGAAAAATAAATTTATATCTTATATATTTCAGATGTGATATTACTGTCTATAAGAAACCTGGCCCCACACTAAATGATGGCTACCAGACACTACCTTATGAGACACTGGACAGGAAGGAAATAGAAAGAGATGTCACAAAATTATTAAAGCGGTCAAATTCATCCAGTGTAGCACTTTATGTATTATCCTACTCAGATTCAAATGAAAGTCTAGATTTTGATGAACATAATCTGTATATAATAGACATAATTAAGAAATATGGAGATGACAATATTAACCAATTTATGGATGAAGATGACATAAAAATGTTAGCAAATGTACTACTGGACAATCAGATAATTATTTATGGAATTATCAAAGGAGGGACAGACTAACAATCACAGTTTTATAGTGCTTTACATTATAGGAGAAACAATTCACCCAACAGAGTGAGAACTTGCCATATTATATTCAGATTTTGGGACAAATGGCAGTGTGTAGTGCACCTTTTTGTGACTTTATTCTTTATACACAGAAAGGTATTTATATTGAATGTGTACCATTCAGTACAAATTTATGGAACTCTGTATTAACTAAACTCAAAGTTTTCTGTCAGAATTGTTTATATCCTTCACTCTTATCTGCTTTGTAATTTTTAGGTAAGAAAGTTATTTAAAAATGAATTAATTTAATGAAGAATTTATTCAGCTGTTTTATTCATTCTTCATCAGGAATGATGATTAGCAGGGGCCCAGGGGTCAATGGCTACTAAAAATCAATCTGGGCCCCTTAATGTTTACATGTTTTAGCTATTTATTACTATCACAACTTCTTTTCTGAAGTGAGCTGGGCTCCCAACTCAAAAAAGTTCCAATTTGTCCCTGTTTCATTCAAATCGTTGAGCAGTAACAGAGTGCTAACTCCGTAAGTAACATGTCTATAGCTGGCAATGTCTCAATATAAGTGAAATATTCTTGACTGGGCATTAAACACTATTATCTACTCATTGAGCAGTAACAAGTATGATGAACCAAATGAGAACTGTTGTAATTGTATACAGCCCTGAAGGTATTTAAAAATTTAAATGTAATGATATTGTACTGAAAAATTGCTGATCAAATTAGAGTCCTCATTTCATCAAGATCAAATTACATCTAGTGTATCTGATCAAATTTCATCAGCTGATGGATGCATATGTGTTGTACTTGTGAAAACTTAAAATTCTTTTAGATATTCAAATTTACAAAATGGACAGACAAGATATTATCTGTATATGTAGTTACAGTACATATATCTACATTCTTTTGTATTTATTTACGAGAGGTGAATGTCATTTCATGATCAGCCTGAGATTGTTTTAACTTTTAAAATGTGCCTTGTTCTTCCCAAGTGTTTTAAACACTTGTATATCAACATCACTCGTACCTTATAAATTTTAATGGATTTATGAAATAAATTAATTTATTTGTTGAATTTTTTCATTAGTTAGAACCACAGATGTTCAAGAATTTCATATTTTTAGTCAAAACAATTTTTCAAAATGTGTACCAGTCACTTTATAGTAGGTGTCTTATGTAGAAGCAATATGCAGCTTATTCTCTACAGAGTTGGGTGAATCCACAATGATTTTAAGACTCATCACTAACACTGTCTTGTAAACATTTTACAATAAATTATGAAAATCGTTTCAGAAAATCTGTAATATTCTTACATGTTTGAACCCACAACCCTCAATTTTAAAGCCAGTAACTACACCTCTTACATGACAAGATGCTGATTAAATGTGATTGATTGAAGGGTGTGTTACATCCTAGTGAAGAATATTTCACTTATATTGAGACTTCACCATCTATAGTCATACAGGTGAATTGACTGATTTTTTAAAAATCTTTTCAGTGTGCTCAGAACAATAGGGGGATTATTTAGCCACACACAGGACTTCCATTTTAAGTCTCCTTGGTTTGAATCCCAATCTCCCAAATACATAGCAAGCAATTTAACATCTCAGCTACCATGACAAGAAAATAAATTCATAAAATGTTGCCTGAAGCACAAGTCAGGCTCTTTGCAAGTAAATCAGTCAATTCACACAAAATCAGCTGAAAAAACTTTCATCTGATGTGTTTTAATCCCTCCTGTGAAAATTACATTACTACTTATTTAGGTTCAGTCAATATATTCATTATTATTAGTCTGATTGAATTAAAAAATATACCTCCAGTCAAGATTATTTCACTTACATCAAGATCATGAAAGTGCTGCTAAATGCAGAAAATATAACTATGCATTTTACTAAAATTATATGGTGATAGGCCAGGGTAGCATGTCATGTATAATGACAATGGAGGAGGGGGTCTTTCACTATCAAGGTCTCATCCAATATTAATTTAAATCAACATGTAGCAGCACACTTTACCAAATGAGCTGGATATCATTTGTTTTACTGTCAAACCAATTAATTACCAGAGCTCTGGTTCATGTGATGTCTCATTTCACCTAATACATATCCATGGGTAGCATACAGATGACTCATCTAACCCAGATTCCTTTATTAATCTTATTTTCTATACAGGCGTCATTCTTGGCCTTCCAGATTCGTCCCATTGTCGTTACGACGTCCCGACGATTTTTTTTTTTCTGCCTTTCCCCCGTTGTTAAAAGTGGTTATACCTAAACAGTGAGGGGCATAGAATAAGTGTATGGGCTCTGCATCTTCACAATGTTAAGAGCAGACAACTAAATGGCGGAAATCGTAGCGGTGATTTCCTGACAAGGTGGTATTTATCTGCTGCTCTAATCCATCTCTACGGATTAATCTTAGCCAGTTTTTTCTTACACTTCGTACCTTTGGAAGTGAAAAAAAGAAATATCGACATTTCCCTTCTACTATCGGCCGCACAGCCTTCAGCAACGTAATGTAAAGTCGCATTGTTTTGTCATGCCATGCTGACATTCATGTTTACACTGGTTACGGTTGTCCCGCAAATCTCGCGAGATTTACGGGACAACATACTTTTCGCGTCTTCATCACTTAAGAGTTCTGTAACTCCGGGATATCACGTATTAACACTGGATGTTGACTCAATCATGTGATATGACAAATAAATAACACTGGATGTGGACTCAACCATGTGATATGACAAATAAATAACACTGGATGTTGACTCAATCATGCAATATAACAAATAAATAACACTGGATGTTGACTCAATCATGTGATATGACAAATAAATAACACTGGATGTTGACTTAATCATGTGATATGACAAACAATTAACACTGGATGTGGACTCAATCATGTGATATGACAAATAAATAACACTGCATGTTGACTCAATCATGTGATATGACAAACAATTAACACTGAATGTGGACTCAATCATGTGATATGACAAACAATTAACACTGGATGTTGACTCAATTATGTGATATGACAAATAAATAGCACTGGATGTTGACTTAATCATGTGATATGACAAACAATTAACACTGGATGTTGACTTAATCATGTGATATGACAAACAATTAACACTGGATGTTGACTCAATCATGTGATATGACAAATAAATAACACTGAATGTGGACTCAATCATGTGATATGACAAATAAATAACACTGGATGTGGACTCAATCATGTTATATGACAAACAATTAACACTGGATGTTGACTCAATCATGTGATATGACAAATAACACTGGATGTGGACTCAATCATGTTATATGACAAACAATTAACACTGAATGTGGACTCAATCATGTGATATGACAAATAACACTGGATGTGGACTCAATCATGTGATATAACAAATAAATAATGCTGGATGTGGACTCAATTATGTGATATGACAAATAAATAACACAGAATATTGACTCGTGTGATATGACAAACAATTAACACTGAATATGGACTCAATCATGTGATATGACAAATAAATAACACTGGATGTGGACTCAATCATGTTATATGACAAACAATTAACACTGAATGTGGACTCAATCATGTGATATGACAAATAACACTGGATGTGGACGCAATTATGTGATATAACAAATAAATAACACTGGATGTGGACTCAATCACAATTAACACTGAATGTGGACTCGATCATGTGATATGACAAATAAATAACACTGAATGTGGACTCAATCATGTAATATAACAAATAAATAATTACACTGAATGTGGACTCAATCATGTGATATGACAAATAACACTGGATGTGGACTCAATCATGTGATATAACAAATAAATAATGCTGGATGTGGACTCAATTATGTGATATGACAAATAAATAACACAGAATATTGACTCATGTGATATGACAAACAATTAACACTGAATATGGACTCAATCATGTGATATGACAAATAAATAACACTGGATGTGGACTCAATCATGTGATATGACAAATAACACTGGATGTGAACTCAATCATGTGATATAACAAATAATTAACACTGGATGTGGACTCAATTATGTGATATGACAAATAAATAACACAGAATATTGACTCATGTGATATGACAAACAATTAACACTGAATATGGACTCAATCATGTGATATGACAAACAATTAACACTGGATGTGAACTCAATCATGTGATATGACAATAAATAACACTGGATGTTGACTCAATCATGTGATATGACAAATAAATAACACTGGATATCCACTCAATCATGTGATACTACATAAACTGTTTGTACAGACAAGATATATATTAAGATATATTAAAACAACAAATTAATATAGATGTAATAAATAAATATTACCTATCATTATGAGCTATTGGAGTCTTTGATGCTATAGTTTTACCATTATGTAAAACACGAGTCACCTGAGAACATGGCTCTACACTAAATTTTCCCTCTTCTTCTCGAATAACTGCATGTTTCTCTGCAATACTAAATAAAATAAAAACAGATATAAGAGATTTGTTAGCTGAATCTAATTTTATGTGATATCTGTAATATTTCAGCTATTTGCAATCTTTAAGAATAAATCTAAATATAAATTTATGTGGTGTATAAATTTTACCTGCTTTGTACTGCAAATGTAAGGTGGTCTTCAGAATGTTTTCAGGGTAAAGGTTGATATATATTTGATAAGCTTACCTAGGACCATGTGCATCAATATCTGCTGGTGGGTCACCTTTCCCATTACCGATTGTCTTTTCAGGACCATCAATGAAGTGAATAATCTGACCACTTAGCTGTTCATCTGAATTTAAGTTAGATAGATGAGGAACCGTTTTCTTCTTTTCTAAAATGGCTGCCATACCAATTGCTTCTGCCTATATAAAATAAATCCTCATGAAATAAGTCACATGATTAACAAAGAATGAAATATAACTATATATCCCACGAAATGACAGGAAAGAACATTGTCAAGAGTTATCACACTTAACAACACTGAACACTACTAAACAAAAACAACAACAACAACAGATAACAGTAGTTCACAGGGAATGTTGTCAGAGTGGTCTGTAATGACAACAGCAACAGATAACAGTAGTTCACAGGGAATGTTGTTAGTAGTCTCTAATGACAACAGCAAAAGATAACAGTAGTACACAGGGAATGTTCTCAGTGGTCTGTAATGACAAAAGCAACAGATAACAGTGGTATACAGGGAATGTTGTCAGTGGTCTCTAATGACAACAGCAACAGATAACAGAAGTATACAGGGAATTTTGTCAGTAGTCTGTAATGACAACAGCAACAGATAACAGTAGTACACAGGGAATGTTGTCAGTGGTCTCTAATGACAACAGCAACAGATAACAGTAGTACACAGGGAATGTTCTCAGTGGTCTGTAATGACAAAAGCAACAGTTAACAGTAGTATACAGGGAATGTTGTCAGTGGTCTGTAATGACAACAGCAACAGATAACAGGAGTATACAGGGAATGTTGTCAGTGGTCTGTAATGACAACAGCAACAGATAACAGTAGTACACAGGGAATGTTGTTAGTTAACAATGTTGTCAGTGGTCTATAATGACAACAGCAACAGATAACAGTAGTATACAGTGAATGTTGTCAGTGGTCTGTAATGACAACAGCAACAGATAACAGGAGTATACAGGGAATGTTGTCAGTGGTCTGTAATGACAACAGCAACAGATAACAGTAGTACACAGGGAATGTTGTTAGTTAACAATGTTGTCAGTGGTCTATAATGACAACAGCAACAGATAACAGTAGTATACAGTGAATGTTGTCAGTGGTCTGTAATGACAACAATAATAGTTAACAGGAGTACACAGGGAATGTTGTCAGTGGTCTGTAATGACAACAGTAATAGTTAACAGGAGTACACAGGGAATGTTGTCAGTGGTCTGTAATGACAAAAGCAACAGTTAACAGGAGTACACAGGGAATGTTGTCAGTGGTCTGTAACACAACAGTAATAGTTAACAGGAGTACACAGGGAATGTTGTCAGTGGTCTGTAATGACAAAAGCAACAGATAACAGTAGTATACAGGGAATGTTGTCAGTGGTCTGTAATGACAACAACAACAGATAACAGTAGTATACAGGGAATGTTGTCAGTGGTCTGTAACACAACAGTAATAGTTAACAGGAGTACACAGGGAATGTTGTCAGTGGTCTGTAATGACAAAAGCAACAGTTAACAGTAGTATACAGGGAATGTTGTCAGTGGTCTGTAACACAACAGTAATAGTTAACAGGAGTACACAGGGAATGTTGTCAGTGGTCTATAATGACAAAAGCAACAGTTAACAGGAGTACACAGGGAATGTTGTCAGTGGTCTGTAACACAACAGTAATAGTTAACAGGATTACACAGGGAATGTTGTCAGTGGTCTGTAATTACAACAGCAACAGATAACAGGAGTACACAGGGAATGTTGTCAGTGGTCTGTAATGACAACAGCAACAGATAACAGTAGTATACAGGGAATGTTGTCAGTGGTCTATAATGACAACAGCAACAGGTAACAGTAGTATACAGGGAATGGTGTCAGTGGTCTGTAATGACAACAGCAAGAGATAACAGTAGTGCACAGGGAATGTTGTCAGTGGCCTGTAATGACAACAGCAACAGATAACAGGAGTATACAGGGAATGTTGTCAGTGGTCTATAATGACAAAAGCAACAGATAACAGTAGTATACAGGGAATGTTGTCAGTGGTCTGTAATGACAACAGCAACAGATAACAGTAGTGTACAGGGAATGTTGTCAGTGGTCTATAATGACAACAGCAACAGATAACAGTAGTATACAGGGAATGTTGTCAGTGGTCTATAATGACAACAGTAATAGTTAACAGGAGTACACAGGGAATGTTGTCAGTGGTCTATAATGACAAAAGCAACAGATAACAGTAGTATACAGGGAATGTTGTTAGTGGTCTGTAATGACAACAGCAACAGATAACAGTAGTATACAGGGAATGTTGTCAGTGGCCTGTAATGAAACAGCAACAGATAACAGTAGTATACAGGGAATGTTGTCAGTGGTCTGTAATGACAACAGCAACAGATAACAGTAGTATACAGGGAATGTTGTCAGTGGCCTGTAATGACAACAGCAACAGATAACAGTAGTATACAGGGAATGTTGTCAGTGGTCTATAATGACAACAGCAACAGATAACAGTAGTATACAGGGAATGTTGTCAGTGGTCTGTAATGACAAAAGCAACAGTTAACAGGAGTACACAGGGAATGTTGTCAGTGGTCTGTAATTACAACAGCAACAGATAACAGGAGTATACAGGGAATGTTGTCAGTGGTCTATAATGACAACAGCAACAGATAACAGTAGTATACAGGGAATGTTGTCAGTGGTCTATAATGACAACAGCAACAGATAACAGTAGTATACAGGGAATGTTGTCAGTGGTCTATAATGACAACAGCAACAGATAACAGTAGTATACAGGGAATGTTGTCAGTGGTCTGTAATGACAACAGTAATAGTTAACAGGAGTACACAGGGAATGTTGTCAGTGGTCTGTAATGACAACAGTAATAGTTAACAGGAGTACACAGGGAATGTTGTCAGTGGTCTGTAATGACAACAGTAATAGTTAACAGGAGTACACAGGGAATGTTGTCAGTGGTCTATAATGACAACAGCAACAGATAACAGTAGTATACAGGGAATGTTGTCAGTGGTCTGTAATGACAACAGTAATAGTTAACAGGAGTACACAGGGAATGTTGTCAGTGGTCTGTAACACAACAGTAATAGTGAACAGGAGTACACAGCAAATGTTGTCAGTGGTCTGTAATGACAACAGTAATAGTTAACAGGACTACACAGCCAATGTTGTCAGTGGTCTGTAATGACAACAGCAACAGATAACAGTAGTATACAGGGAATATTGTCAGTGGTCTGTAATGACAACAGCAACATATAACAGTAGTATACAGGGAATGTTGCCAGTGGTCTGTAATGACAACAGCAACAGATAACAGTAGTATACAGGGAATGTTGTCAGTGGTCTGTAATGACAACAGCAACAGATAACAGTAGTATACAGGGAATATTGTCAGTGGTCTGTAATGACAACAGCAACATATAACAGTAGTATACAGGGAATGTTGTCAGTGGTCTATAATGACAACAGCAACAGATAACAGTAGTACACAGGGAATGTTGTCAGTGGTCTGTAATGACAACAGTAATAGTTAACAGGAGTACACAGGGAATGTTGTCAGTGGTCTGTAATGACAACAGTAATAGTTAACAGGAGTACACAGCAAATGTTGTCAGTGGTCTGTAATGACAACAGTAATAGTTAACAGGAGTACACAGGGAATTTTGTCAGTGGTATGTAATGACAAAAGCAATAGTTAACAGGAGTACACAGGGAATGTTGTCAGTGGTCTGTAATGACAACAGTAATAGTTAACAGGAGTACAAAGCAAATGTTGTCAGTGGTCTGTAATGACAACAGCAACAGATAACAGTAGTATACAGGGAATGTTGTCAGTGGTCTGTAATGACAACAGCAACAGATAACAGTAGTATACAGGGAATGTTGTCAGTGGTCTGTAATGACAACAGCAACAGATAACAGTAGTATACAGGGAATGTTGTCAGTGGTCTATAATGACAACAGCAACAGATAACAGTAGTATACAGGGAATGTTGTCAGTCGTCTGTAATGACAACAGTAATAGTTAACAGGAGTACACAGGGAATGTTTTGTCAGGGGTATGTAATGACAAAGCAACAGTTAACAGAGTACACAGGGAATGTTCTCAGTGGTCTGTAATGACAACAGCAACAGATAACAGTAGTATACAGGGAATGTTGTCAGTGGTCTATAATGACAACAGCAACAGATAACAGTAGTATACAGGGAATGTTGTCAGTGGTCTGTAATGACAACAGCAACAGATAACAGTAGTATACAGGGAATGTTGTCATGGTCTGTGACAACAGTAATAGTTAACAGGAGTACACAGGGAATGTTGTCAGTGGTCTGTAACACAACAGTAATAGTTAACAGGAGTACACAGCAAATGTTGTCAGTGGTCTGTAATGACAACAATAATAGTTAACAGGAGTACACAGCGAATGTTGTCAGTGGTCTGTAATGACAACAGCAACAGATAACAGTAGTATACAGGGAATGTTGTCAGTGGTCTGTAATGACAACAGCAACAGATAACAGGAGTATACAGGGAATGTTGTCAGTGGTCTATCATGACAACAGCAACAGATAACAGTAGTATACAGGGAATGTTGTCAGTGGTCTGTAATGACAACAGTAATAGTTAACAGGAGTACACAGGGAATGTTGTCAGTGGTCTGTAACAACAGTAATAGTTAACAGGAATACACAGCAAATGTTGTCAGTGGTCTGTAATGACAACAGTAATAGTTAACAGGAGTACACAGGGAATTTGTCAGTGGTATGTAATGACAAAGCAATAGTTAACAGGAGTACACAGGGAATGTTGTCAGTGGTCTGTAATGACAACAGTAATAGTTAACAGGAGTACAAAGAATGTTGTCAGTGGTCTGTAATGACAACAGCAACAGATAACAGTAGTATACAGGGAATGTTGTCAGTGGTCTGTAATGACAACAGCAACAGATAACAGTAGTATACAGGGAATGTTGTCAGTGGTCTGTAATGACAACAGCAACAGATAACAGTAGTATACAGGGAATGTTGTCAGTGGTCTATAATGACAACAGCAACAGATAACAGTAGTATACAGGGAATGTTGTCAGTCGTCTGTAATGACAACAGTAATAGTTAACAGGAGTACACAGGGAATTTTGTCAGTGGTATGTAATGACAAAGCAACAGTAACAGGAGTACACAGGGAATGTTGTCAGTGGTCTGTAATGACAACAGCAACAGAAACAGTAGTATACAGGGAATGTTGTCAGTGGTATAATGACAACAGCAACAGATAAAGTAGTATACAGGGAATGTTGTCAGTGGTCTGTAATGACAACAGCAACAGATAACAGTAGTATACAGGGAATGTTGTCAATGGTCTGTAATGACAACAGTAATAGTTAACAGGAGTACACAGGAATGTTGTCAGTGGTCTGTAACACAACATAATAGTTAACAGGAGTACACAGCAAATGTTGTCAGTGGTCTGTAATGACAACATAATAGTTAACAGGAGTACACAGCGAATGTTGTCAGTGGTCTGTAATGACAACAGCAACAGATAACAGTAGTATACAGGGAATGTTGTCAGTGGTCTGTAATGACAACAGCAACAGATAACAGGAGTATACAGGGAATGTTGTCAGTGGTCTATCATGACAACAGCAACAGATAACAGTAGTATACAGGGAATGTTGTCAGTGGTCTGTAATGACAACAGTAATAGTTAACAGGAGTACACAGGGAATGTTGTCAGTGGTCTGTAACACAACAGTAATAGTTAACAGGATACACAGCAAATGTTGTCAGTGGTCTGTAATGACAACAGTAATAGTTAACAGGAGTACAGGCGAATGTTGTCAGTGGTCTGTAATGACAACAGCAACAGATAACAGTAGTATACAGGGAATGTTGTCAGTGGTCTATAATGACAACAGCAACAGATAACAGTAGTATACAGGGAATGTTGTCAGTGGTCTGTAATGACAACAGCAACAGATAACAGTAGTATACAGGGAATGTTGTCAGTGGTCTGTAATGACAACAGCAACAGATAACAGAGTACACAGCAATGTTGTCAGTGGTCTATAATGACAACAGCAACAGATAACAGTAGTACACAGGGAATGTTGTCAGTGGTCTGTAATGACAACAGTAATAGTTAACAGGAGTACACAGCCAATGTTGTCAGTGGTCTGTAATGACAACAGCAACAGATAACAGTGTATACAGGGAATGTTGTCAGTGGCCTGTAATGACAACAGCAACAGATAACAGTAGTATACAGGGAATGTTGTCAGTGGCCTGTAATGACAACAGCAACAGATAACAGTAGTATACAGGGAATGTTGTCAGTGGTCTATAATGACAACAGCAACAGATAACAGTAGTATACAGGGAATGTTGTCAGTGGTCTGTAATGACAACAGTAATAGTTAACAGGAGTACACAGGGAATGTTGTCAGTGGTCTGTAATGACAACAGTAATAGTGAACAGGAGTACACAGCAAATGTTGTTAGTGGTCTGTAATGACAACAGTAATAGTTAACAGGACTACACAGATAATGTTGTCAGTGGCCTGTAATGACAACAGCAACAGATAACAGTAGTATACAGGGAATGTTGTCAGTGGTCTGTAATGACAACAGCAACATATAACAGTAGTACACAGGGAATGTTGTCAGTGGTGTATAATGACAACAGCAACAGATAACAGTAGTATACAGGGAATGTTGTCAGTGGCCTGTAATGACAACAGCAACAGAAAACAGTAGTATGCAGGGAATGTTGTCAGTGGTCTGTAATGACAACAGCAACAGATAACAGTAGTATACAGAGAATGTTGTCAGTGGTCTATAATGACAACAGCAACAGATAACAGTAGTATACAGGGAATGTTGTCAGTGGCCTGTAATGACAACAGCAACAGATAACAGTAGTACACAGGGAATGTTGTCAGTGGTCTCTAATGACAACAGTAATAGTTAACAGGAGTACACAGGGAATGTTGTCAGTGGTCTGTAATGACAAAAGTAATAGTTAATAGGAGTACACAGCAAATGTTGTCAGTGGTCTGTAATGACAACAGCAACAGATAACAGTAGTATACAGGGAATGTTGTCAGTGGTCTGTAATGACAACAGCAACAGATAACAGTAGTATACAGGGAATGTTGTCAGTGGTCTGTAATGACAACAGCAACAGATAACAGTAGTATACAGGGAATGTTGTCAGTGGTCTATAATGACAACAGCAACAGATAACAGTAGTATACAGGGAATGTTGTCAGTGGTCTGTAATGACAACAGTAATAGTTAACAGGAGTACACAGGGAATTTTGTCAGTGGTTTGTAATGACAAAAGCAACAGTTAACAGGAGTACACAGGGAATGTTGTCAGTGGTCTGTAATGACAACAGTAATAGTTAACAGGAGTACACAGGGAATGCTGTCAGTGGTCTGTAATGACAAAAGCAACAGATAACAGTAGTATACAGGGAATGTTGTTAGTGGTCTGTAATGACAACAACAACAGATAACAGTAGTATACAGGGAATGTTGTCAGTGGTCTATAATGACAACAGCAACAGATAACAGTAGTATACAGTGAATGTTGTTAGTGTTCTGTAATGACAACAGCAATAGATAACAGTAGTATACAGAGAATGTCAGTGGTCTGTAATGACAACAGTAATAGTTAACAGGAGTACACAGGGAATGTTGTCAGTGGTCTGTAACACAACAGTAATAGTTAACAGGAGTACACAGCAAATGTTGTCAGTGGTCTGTAATGACAACAGTAATAGTTAACAGGAGTACACAGCGAATGTTGTCAGTGGTCTGTAATGACAACAGCAACAGATAACAGTAGTATACAGGGAATGTTGTCAGTGGTCTGTAATGACAACAGCAACAGATAACAGGAGTACACAGGGAATGTTGTCAGTGGTCTATAATGACAACAGCAACAGATAACAGTAGTATACAGGGAATGTTATCAGTCGTCTGTAATGACAACAGTAATAGTTAACAGGAGTACACAGGGAATGTTGTCAGTGGTCTTTAACACAACAGTAATAGTTAACAGGAATACACAGCAAATGTTGTCAGTGGTCTGTAATGACAACAGTAATAGTTAACAGGAGTACACAGCGAATGTTGTCAGTGGTCTGTAATGACAACAGCAACAGATAACAGGAGTACACAGGGAATGTTGTCAGTGGTCTCTAATGACAACAACAACAGATAACAGTAGTATACAGGTAATGTTGCCAGTGGTCTCTAATGACAACAGCAACAGATAACAGCAGTACACAGGGAATGTTGTCAGTGGTCTCTAATGACAACAGCAACAGATAACAGTAGTACACAGGGAATGTTGTCAGTGGTCTGTAATGACAAAAGCAACAGATAACAGTAATACACAGAGAATGTTGCCAGTGGTCTGTAATGACAACAGCAACAGATAACAGTAGTGCACAGGGAATGTTGTCAGTGGTCTGTAATGACAACAGTAACAGTTAACAGGAGTACACAGGGAATGTTGTCAGTGGTCTGTAATGACAACAGTAATAGTTATCAGGAGTACACAGAGAATGTTGTCAGTGGTCTATAATGACAAAAGCAACAGATAACAGTAGTATACAGGGAATGTTGTCAGTGGTCTGTAATGACAACAGTAACAGTTAACAGGAGTACACAGGGAATGTTGTCAGTGGTCTGTAATGACAACAGTAATAGTTATCAGGAGTACACAGGGAATGTTGTCAGTGGTCTATAATGACAAAAGCAACAGATAACAGTAGTACACAGGAAATGTTGCCAGTGGTCTGTAATGACAAAAGCAACAGATAACAGTAGTATACAGGGAATGTTGTCAGTGGTCTGTAATGACAACAGTAATAGTTAACAGGAGTACACAGAGAATGTTGTTAGTGGTCTGTAATGACAACAGCAACAGGTAACAGTAGTATACAGGGAATGTTGTTAGTGGTCTGTAATGACAACAGCAACAGATAACAGTAGTATACAGGGAATGTTGTCAGTGTTCTGTAATGACAACAGCAACAGATAACAGTAGTATACGGGAATGTTGTCAGTGATCTGTAATGACAACAGCAACAGATAACAGTAGTATACAGGGAATGTTGTCAGTGGTCTGTAATGACAACAGCAACAGATAACAGTAGTACACAGGGAATGTTGTTAGTGGTCTGTAATGACAACAACAATAGATAACAGTAGTATACAGGGAATGTTGTTAGTGGTCTGTAATGACAACAACAACAGATAACAGTAGTATACAGGGAATGTTGTTAGTGGTCTGTAATGACAACAGTAATAGTTAACAGTAGTATACAGGGAATGTTGTCAGTGGTCTGTAATGACAACAACAACAGATAACAGTAGTATACAGGGAATGTTGTTAGTGGTCTGTAATGACAACAACAACAGATAACAGTAGTATACAGGGAATGTTGTTAGTGTTCTGTAATGACAACAGCAACAGTAGTATACAGGGAATGTTGTTAGTGGTCTGTAATGACAACAGCAATAGATAACAGTAGTATACAGGGAATGTTGTTAGTGGTCTGTAATGACAACAGTAATAGTTAACAGTAGTATACAGGGAATGTTGTTAGTGGTCTGTAATGACAACAACAACAGATAACAGTAGTATACAGGGAATGTTGTTAGTGGTATGTAATGACAACAGCAATAGATAACAGTAGTATACAGGGAATGTTGTTAGTGGTCTGTAATGACAACAGTAATAGTTAACAGTAGTATACAGGGAATGTTGTCAGTGGTCTGTAATGACAACAACAACAGATAACAGTAGTATACAGGGAATGTTGTTAGTGTTCTGTAATGACAATAACAATAGATAACAGTAGTATACAGGGAATGTTGTTAGTGGTCTGTAATGACAACAACAACAGATAACAGTAGTATACAGGGAATGTTGTTAGTGTTCTGTAATGACAACAGCAACAGATAACAGTAGTATACAGGGAATGTTGTCAGTGGTCTCTAATGACAATAGCAACAGATAACAGTAGTATACAGGGAATGTTGCCAGTGGTCTCTAATGACAAAAGCAACAGATAACAGTAGTATACAGGGAATGTTGCCAGTGGTCTGTAATAACAACAGCAACAGATAACAGTAGTATACAGGGAATGTTGTTAGTGGTCTGTAATGACAACAGTAACAGGTAACAGTAGTATACAGGGAATGGTGTCAGTGGTCTGTAATGACAATAGCAAAAGATAACAGTAGTATACAGGGAATGTTGTTATTGGTCTCTAATGACAACAACAACAGATAACAGTAGTTCACAGTGAATGTTGTTAGTGTTCTGTAATGACAACAACAATAGATAACAGTAGTATACAGGGAATGTTGTTAGTGTTCTGTAATGACAATAGCAACAGATAACAGTAGTATACAGGGAATGTTGTCAGTGATCTGTAATGACAACAGCAACAGATAACAGTAGTATACAGGGAATGTTGTCAGTGGTCTGTAATGACAACAGCAACAGATAACAGTAGTATACAGGGAATGTTGTCAGTGATCTGTAATGACAACAACAACAGATAACAGTAGTATACAGGGAATGTTGTCAGTGATCTGTAATGACAACAACAACAGATAACAGTAGTATACAGGGAATGTTGTCAGTGATCTGTAATGACAACAGCAACAGATAACAGTAGTATACAGGGAATGTTGTTAGTGGTCTGTAATGACAACAACAACAGATAACAGTAGTATACAGGGAATGTTGTTAGTGTTCTGTAATGACAACAGCAACAGATAACAGTAGTATACAGGGAATGTTGTCAGTGGTCTGTAATGACAACAGTAATAGTTAACAGTAGTATACAGGGAATGTTGCCAGTGGTCTGTAATAACAACAACAACAGATAACAGTAGTATACAGGGAATGTGTTGTCAGTGTCTGTAATGACAACAGTAATAGTTAACAGTAGTATACAGGAAATGTTGTTAGTGTTCTGTAATGACAACAGCAACAGATAACAGTAGTATACAGGGAATGTTGTTAGTGTTCTGTAATGACAACAGCAACAGATAACAGTAGTATACAGGGAATGTTGTCAGTGTTCTGTAATGACAACAACAACAGATAACAGTAGTATACAGGGAATGTTGTTAGTGTTCTGTAATGACAACAGTAATAGTTAACAGGAGTACACAGGTAATGTTGTCAGTGGTCTGTAATGTCAAAAGCAACAGATAACAGTATTTCACAGGGAATGTTGTCAGTGGTCTGTAATGACAACAGTAACAGTTAACAGGATTACACAGGGAATGTTGTCAGTGGTCTCTAATGACAACAGCAACAGATAACAGTAGTATACAAGGAATGTTGTCAGTGGTCTGTAATGACAACAGCAACAGATAACAGTAGTATACAAGGAATGTTGTCAGTGGTCTGTAATGACAACAGTAATAGTTAACAGTAGTACAGAGGGAATGTTGCCAGTGGTCTGTAATGACAAAAGCAACAGATAACAGTAGTATACAGGGAATGTTGTCAGTGGTCTATAATGACAACAGCAACAGATAACAGGAGTACACAGGGAATGTTGTCAGTGGTCTGTAATGACAACAACAACAGATAACAGTAGTGCACAGGGAATGTTGTCAGTGGCCTGTAATGACAAAAGCAACAGATAACAGTAGTACACAGGGAATGTTGTCAGTGTTCTGTAATGACAACAGCAACAGATAACAGGAGTACACAGGGAATGTTGTCAGTGGTCTCTAATGACAATAGCAATAGATAACAGTAGTATTCAGGGAATGTTGTCAGTGGTCTATAATGACAACAGCAACAGATAACAGTAGTATACAGGGAATGTTGTCAGTGGTCTGTAATGACAACAGCAACAGATAACAGTAGTATACAGGGAATGTTGTCAGTGGTCTCTAATGACAATAGCAATAGATAACAGTAGTATTCAGGGAATGTTGTCAGTGGCCTGTAATGACAACAGCAACAGATAACAGTAGTATACAGGGAATGTTGTCAGTGGTCTGTAATGACAACAGCAACAGATAACAGTAGTATACAGGGAATGTTGTCAGTGGTCTGTAATGACAATAGCAACAGATAACAGGAGTACATAGGGAATGTTGTCAGTGGTCTCTAATGACAATAGCAACAGATAACAGGAGTACACAGGGAATGTTGCCAGTGGTCTCTAATGACAAAAGCAACAGATAACAGTAGTACACAGGGAATGTTGTCAGTGGTCTGTAATGACAACAGCAACAGTTAACAGTAGTACACAGGGAATGTTGTTAGTGGTCCTAATGCCAACAGCAACAGTCAACAGTAGTATACAGGGAATGTTGTCAGTGGTCTGTAATGACAACAGCAATAGATAACAGTAGTACACAGGGAATGTTGTTAGTGGTCTCTAATGACAACAGCAATAGATAACAGTAGTTCACAGTGAATGTTGTCAGTGTTCTGTAATGACAATAACAATAGATAACAGTAGTTTACAGGGAATTTGTCAGTGCTCTGTAATTAAAACAGCAACAGATAACAAGGAAAATGCAGGGAATGTTGTCAGTGTTCTGTAATGACAACAGCAATAGATAACAGTAGTTCACAGGGAATGTTGTCAGTGGTCTGTAATGAAACAGCAACAGATAACAGGAGTATACAGGGAATGTTGTCAGTGGTCTATAATGACAACAGCAACAGATAACAGGAGTACACAGGGAATGTTGTCAGTGGTCTGTAATGACAACAGTAATAGTTAACAGGATTACACAGGGAATGTTGTCAGTGGTCTGTAACACAACAGTAATAGTTAACAGGAGTACACAGCAAATGTTGTCAGTGGTCTGTAATGACAACAGCAACAGATAACAGGAGTACACAGGGAATGTTGTCAGTCGTCTGTAATGACAACAGCAATAGATAATAGTAGTATACAAGGAATGTGTCAGTGATCTCTAATGAAACAGCAACAGATAACAGGAGTACACAGGGAATGTTGTCAGTTTGGTCTGTAATGACAATAGCAACAGAGTAGGGGGTGTTGCCAGAGTTAAACAGGACTGTAGGCTGAACAATGTCATTTATCTATGTTTTGTTTATAGGATAATTTATATGCTCACATCTTCTCCTCTCCCTGTAATTTTTGTTCAAATGTTTTCTTCATCTCCTCCATTTCTCTCTGATTTTTTTCCAATATACTCTTGTACTCATTTTCTAAATCAGCTTTTATTGCAGCTCGTTCTGTAAAATAATAATCATGTTCTTATTACATATTTAGCTCAGGCTTTAGAGGACTGATATCTCAGAAGTAGTGATGACAAAATCAGTTGCAGTGCTCCAAGTAGCCTACTAAATACTCGAAATTTGCGACCAAAATCGGATTTTGGGACTACAAATTGTCAGACGATCGCCATTATGTCAAATAATTTTTTTTGAGTTTGGCCACTAAAATTCAGGAAATCCGAAAATTTGTTCATGACCCGTCACCCAACCTGACAAATAGTCTCGTCATCAATATTATCTTAAAAGCGCTTGAATCAAAGCAAGTGACTTTATAGTTTAAAGCGCACAACTGACAGTGATCTAATTTGATTAATGGCAGCCAAACGGCAAAAATTTGGGTTTTGTTACGACTTTTACTTCCTCTAAATGATCAAGTTGATTGTCTTGTCATCGCTCCGCCTTGAAAGTTGCCTCCTGTGGCGGGACAAATCTAAGGATCTCACTAAACCATTCAATTGGTAGTAGGGATGGGCGGTGTTGTGAAAGAATATTTATAAGGTTTGGTCACCAAGAATTTTACCTGGCGACAAAAATCTTGAAATGGCTACTGAAATTTTTGAATTATTAGCCATGTGGCTACCAGTTCTTAAAACCTGGTTGGAGCATTGAAGTGAAAATCCAATAATTGGCCTTATAGTCTATTATGTTTGAATGATTAATCGTAAAGTTTTTACATTGGACTCTCACAACAGGATCATAACATAAAAATGAGACAAACAGGAGCATTAATCATAAATTATATTACATGTTATTTACATCTGACATAAGTAAAATAAAGTAAAATAAAATTTAGGCATGTTGTATAACAAGTAAAATCAAAATTAGAGCGGGATTATTCACAAGAGGCCCAATAGGGCCTGTGATGCTCAACTGGCAGGTGATTTACATTTTTGATAAATAACATGCAAATTTTGTGAAATGGCATTCCACCTCCTTTTTACAATTGCAACTGGAACCAAAGTGGTTTGAAAACAAATCTGCATTGGTCTTTCATGTTTTTGCTATGTATAGGAACAGAAGCCACCTTGGATTTTGGCTGATATGCCAGACACAACTTTTGAATTACTGTTACTAAAGGACTTTTCATGCTGTATTGGGTTAGAATTGACCAATTCAGGAGAAAATTTTCAATGATTTGGTTAAAACAAACCTCTTATTTGTACACTGCCTAAAAATTGGGTCAACAATTTTTTTTCAGGAAAGGTAAAACATTAGGTAATAGCCTTCACAATTGACCTTGACCTCATTTTGAAGGTAATTACAAGAATATTTCAAAACTGGAAACCCCATGTCATTATCTGATCAAATAGCGCATCCGTGACCTTAACCTTTGAACCCATAACCTTTTTTCTATACATCAAAATAGTAGTTGAATTAATATCCACAACACTCTAATATATATGTCTATAGAAAATGTTAATAGTTTTCAAGAAAATTAACCATTTGAGTATTATTTTGTATCTGTGACCTTGACCTTTGAACCCCTGACCTTAATCTATATATCACAATAATAGATACATTAATACCAAAAATATTCTAATATACAAAAAATTTATAGTTTTCGTGTTAATTAATAATATTGATTTTGTTTTGCATTTTTGACCTTGACCTTTGAACCCATGACCTTTTACTATATACCAAAATGATCATTGTATCAATACCTAAGATATTCTAATATACATGACTATACAAAAAGTTAATACCCATGACCTTTTTTTATACATCAAAATGATTGTTGTATCTCTAATACACATGCCTATACAAAAAGTTGATAGTTTTCAAGATAATGATTATATCAGGTCTGTGACCTTGACCTTTGAACCCATGACCTTAATCTATACATCAAAATGAACATTGCATCAATACCAACAATATTCAAGTATACATGCCTATACAAAAAGTTTATAGTTTTCAAGATAATGAACCGTTTCAGTATTCTTTTGTGTCTGTGACCTTGACCTTTGAACCCATGACCTTAATCTATACATAAAAATGACCGTTGCATCAATACCAACAATATTCCATATACATGCCTATACAAAAAGTATTCGAGATAAAGAACCATTTGGGTATTCTTTTGCCACTGTGACCTTGACCTTTTGACCCATGACCTTTTTCTATACATCAAAATGATCGTTGTATCAATACCTACACATATACATGCTTAAACAAAAAGTTTAAATTTTTCAAGATAATTAACCATTTTGGTATGGTTTTGCTACTGTGACCTTAAAACACATGACCCTAATCTGTGCATCAAAATGATTGTTACATCAATACCAACAATATTCTAATATACATGCCTATAATTTTTTTTATAGTTTTCCAGATAATAAATAAAATCAGAAAGGTAAAAAATTAGGTCATGACCTTCACAATTGACCTTGACCCCATTTTGAAGAATTACAAGAATATTACAAAAATATGTCAAAACTCGAAACCCCATATCATTATCTAATCTAATAGTACAAACTTAGAGGTTACAACCATCTAGAAGCCAAATATCAAATCAGATTTTGCTTCCAATGACTGGTTCTGGAGAAGGAGATTTTTTTTAGGTTTTTTCTATTTTTAGTAATGGCAGCCATCTTGGATATCTAATCGCCATGATTTGAACAATCTACAGTCAGACTCTAGCAAGGACCTTGCACAGCAAATAAGGTTTCAAAAGGCCTGGTAGTTTCAGAGTTTTTGTTGTTAACAGATGCACACACACACACACGCGCATCGTGCCAATAGCTCATCTGGCTAAAGCCAGTTGAGCTAATAAAAACAACTACTAAACACTTTTTAAATGCAAATATCAGGTATGTGTTTGTTTGTATATTAGCGTACAGGTGTAACAGTCAGGTAATTTTGGGATACATAAAGCAGAACGATTAATCAATTTTTTGAAATAAAAATCGATAATCAGTTTTTTAATCAATTAATCCTTTAACCGATTATTCATTGCCATCACTACTCAAAAGGGGACTCAGTAGCTCTGTCAGTAGAAGGCTCTGGTCAACAGGTGACCAAGTAGCTCAGTCAATAGAAGGCTCTGGTCAACAGGTGACAGGGTAGCTCAGTCTGTGGAAGGCTCTGGTCAACAGGTGACCAAGTAGCTCAGCCAGTAGAAGGCTCTGGTCAACAGGTGACAGGGTAGCTCAGTCAGTAGAAGGCTCTGGTCAACAGGTGACCAAGTAGCTCAGTCAGTAGAAGGCTCTGGTCAACAGATAACAGGTAGCTCAGTCAGTAAAAGCCCTGGTCAACAGGTGACAGGGTAGCTCAGTCAGTAGAAGGCTCTGGTCAACAGGTGACCAAGTAGCTCAGTCAGTAGAAGGGTTTGGTCAACAGATAACAGGGTAGCTCAGTCAGTAAAAACCTCTGGTCAACAGGTGACCAAGTAGTTCAGTCAAATAGTCAAGTTATAACAATTTGAAGCTATTTGCAAAATTAAATGCAAAAACGTGTGACCTTTTTTATGTCCAAATTTCACAAAATGTACAAACTTCAGACAATGTAGAAGCCAAATATCACATCAGATTTTGCTGCCAATGAATGGTTTTGGAGAAGATAATTTTTTTAAAGGTTTTTTCTTTTTTTAGTAATGGCAGCCATCTTGGATATCCGATTGCCATAATTTGTACAAACTACAGTTAGACTCTAGCAAGGACCTTCCACAGCAAATTTGATTTTCAATTAGAGTTTTTTATGTTAATGGATGGATGCATCAAGTTGTCATCATATGTACTGCATAAACTGTACCATGTGTGTTTTGTCAACACAAGCTGCTGTTTGGATACTTTACTTATTTGTATAAATATATCAGGTTGTAAGTTTTTAATAAATACACAAGATATTGTAAAAATCACAAACTGAATTTTACATTACTTTAATTAATGCTAAAGGGAATGTAGCAGCATTTACGCCTTTTGTCAAATAAACCATTTGATTAAATTCTGAAATAGATTAGATTCAGACCTGATTCAACCTACTGGATTCATAAGGCCCCCTAAATACCAGTAGCCAATACTAAGGAGATGATGACAATTTACATACCTGATAGCAAGATGGCCATAGTTGAATATGACAATTATTAAAGAGAGAGAATACATAGAAGACAAACAGGACAAACAAAGTTCTTGGTGATAATTTAGAGTGGAGATTTAACAAGGAACCATAAAAGGAGGAAGCACTGTACAATAAGTGTTTTTATTATATAGCAATATATGTTTCGCATAGAAATTAAATGTTAAATCCCGAGGTGTTAGCGTGCAATATATACAGATATTTGCACGCTAACTTTGTTCCAGTCCGAGGTTTCCCGAATCAATTTTTTCATATTGCACGCTTTGTCACATGACTTTGTCGTTTATGACGTCATACGATTGTTGTCAATGTCATCGGTGTGTTGTTTGTCATATTGCACTAGTTCTTGTATCCATTTACAAGAACTAGCGTAATATTTATGTATTGTACAACAAAATGGTATTTTACATGAAATACTTGACAGAAGTTAACGAAATTTATCTTGCTATATAATAAAAGGGTTATTAAACTGATATTGTGAAATATTGTCCAGAGTTGACTCGACATTTGCACGAGCTTGCGAGCTTGCACAGGCCATTGACATATTTATGTCACTTATAATAAATTCCCACAATATATAGTCTTTTAAGTCAAAATGTTTAATACTGTCATATATGTTAAATACTGTCCATGTGTTTACACTGTAGCAGCTACTTATGGAGGTTAACAAATTAATGTGGAACCTTTCTAGATTCATTCAATTCTCTCGTGTAAAAACACCAAAGTATGGCCCAACTAGTACTATAAGGTCCATTCACATTCTTATGCAACTAAGCCAAAAATGACCAGATTCAATTCCAGCACAACATGAATAAAATTAACAAATATTTGTTAAAAACAAAAAAACCAACCAATTTCATAATCTTAACTTACCTTCATCAGTCATATCATCATCATCATCGTCATCACCTTCACCTTGGATCATATCCATTTTACCAGATGCAAGCATGGATTTTAGTTTCTCATTCTCTTCCTGTAGTTCCCGTATTAGTTTTTCTGTAGGATCCTCATTGACTGAAGCACTAGTTTTAATCTGTTTTGCACGATCAGCTATAAATAGTAGTTATATATCATTCACAATATTTAAAAAAAAAATCAAGTAAAATTACATTTAAAATATGTTGATGTACTGTCATCAACATCAACCTGAAAATAACAATTCAAATTGACTATAAATATATCCTGATAAACAAAAAAAGATCCTGTGACCTTGAACTTTGAATCTTGAACCCATGTCCTTCATCTATGTATCAAAATATAACATTTTAATATATATGCCTACACAAAAAGTTAGAAGATTTCCAGATACATGTATATTGTATAGCAATATGAGCAATTTCTCTCTTAAATACCTTGCCTGATAATTTCCCATTTTCATACCGCCAACCTATGGAGACTCCAAAGAAGGAGACGCCCCCCCCCCCTCCTTAACACTGCTGCCCAGGGGAAAAATTTACAGTGATATAGCTAGAGAAAAATTAATGTGCATGCCTAACGTGACGAAGTGCTAGGAGGGGTCCATCCCCCATATTTTTTTTCAAGACTGCGTCAGATTTTTTTATTTCGGATGATAAGGTTGACTTTGAACACTTACTGTGGATTTTGTGTACAACATAGAAAAAATATGAAAATACCGTTTTTCCGTAAGATCTTAAACTTTTTTGGTCAATGGACGACTTTTAGGTACAATGAATGGTTATTGAGCAGGAGTGGGTTAAACAACTGTCAAATACATTTTATTAATCAATTTTGCCTTGCCAAAATGCCCGTCTCAATCTGCAGGAGTATCCAGTGGTCCGAATATATCTTGAAGTACATGTATGTCATGTGTTTGTTCAATTATTCATCTATATTATATGTATTTTGTATTGTTTTTATGATATGTCTAGTCATTACCAAGTCCATGTAAGTACAATTTATTCAGTAACAGATTTTATTGATCATTTCCACAGAGGTTTATATTAGTGCCTGATTACTTTAAGGAAATGTAAATAGATGGGCATTGTCCAACATTGTTTTCAACAATGACCTTTTATTGCTACAGTGACATCTCCAACCGTTAGAAAAGCCATTTTACGGGAGAATACTCTACTGCGAGTTTGGTTCTATGATTCAGATGGGCCTTTCTCAGATTCTACCAATGATGTCGATTTCTGGCCTTGTGGCTTGCTATCACACTTTAAAAAAAAAGAATCAATTTTCCTTATATTGTGGTGCAAAATCAAAAACATACATACTTAAACAAATAGGAAGAACACAAACACATTAAATAGAAAATGGTTTTTAAAAAAGAAGGGGAATTGAACAATCTCATGCTAAATATTTAGCCGAAAGTCAAAAAAGAATAATGCAAAGCAGTGTTTGAAATAAATCAAATATATATTTGATGCAAACCAAGGTTTTTTTTAAATTATGTGCAAGCTTGAACATGAATGCATAAGAAGCTGCTACACCAATGATATTTTTCTGTGTAAAAACCGACTAAACACATTTCATACCATATTCAATTGTTTAATCTTCAAGGTTCAATAATCTGAACAGAGATCCATTGCATAATGTTTCTCAGAGTTTTAAACAATATTTACAAAATTGTCATAAGATTGAAAAACTATATCCACTGACTGCATGCTTATTAAAACTTTTTTTCATTTTATTTCACTCTGTATATTGTTAAAAGTGCATAAATACTTTATAATAGGCTTCTGATATTTTTCATGTCATATTTGAGCCGGACATTTTTCTAAATAAATGAATAATTTAAAATTTGTTTAAATAAATTTGTTTGAAAATAAACTAAAGATAAATGAAATTATGTTGTTTAATTTCATAATGATGAGATGAGATGAGTTGAGTAATGGTGTTTAACGTCCCAGTCAAGAATATTTCACTTATATCCAGACATCGCCAGCTATAGGCAAAAGTGCAGAAATTTTGCCTGGGCGTTGCGCTGATGGCATTATACAGCAGGGTTCTTTAGCGTACCAAGCCTACTGTGACATGGGACCTCGTTTATTTTAAGTTCCCATCCAAAAGAACCATGAATTTCATTTCATAATGCTGAGTGCTTGGCGAAAGAACAGTCACTACCCACTTTCAAGTCTTGGGTCAGACCCGGTCGAGGTTCGAAACCCATGACCTCCCACTTACGGAGAGAGCATTCTACCAACTGAGCTACTGCAGTTGTACATGATGAATGAATAAAGACAATATTTCTAGAATAATGTCAGTCTTTCAATATTCCTGTCAATACTGCAATTAATAAACTGAAAATCACATGTTCAAATAGTGAGAGTTGAATGTTTCTTTCTAAATATAGATAGCTTTTTCCTGTTTGAGCTGTTTGAGTTACCCCCCCCCCCCCCCTTTTTGGTAAACTGCAGATTTCTGACAGATGCCCCCTGACACTTTCCAGCAATGATTTTCACTATTTAACATCAAGAGACTCCCACTCATATCGGGAGGGTTGGCAGGAATGCATTTTGTGCCCTACATGTAGGATTTGTTGTGCAAAGTATGTCATACATGAAATACATGCATGTCTTTATCTGTGGTATGTTCAGAGGGAAAGATTTTTAAAGGTTTCACTATAACCCCCTTTTCCGAGGTCCAAGGGGACATACCCCTTTATTTGTGCAAATTTGAAAGCCCTTCACCAAAACATGATTTTTGGCAAACATCATTAAATATGGTCGAGTAGTTTGGGAAGAGATGATTAAAATGTTAAGTTTACAAATAGCAGACAGTGCATGACCAGAACAGACACGGAGTGATGACGAAAGCTCAACTAAGATGATAATGTATCTTCAGCTCTGTATCATGTGTATACACTTACCATATCTAAGTGTTGACAGCGTTTCATCAAAATTGATATCAGCAGGACTCAATGCAGCTATCTGGAAATAAAACATTAATAATAGGATTATCTTACCTAAATGACCATATGTTAACATTTCTTGTTTTACCTAAGAAATCATGATCATATGTTAATATTTCTGGTTTTACCTAAGAAATCATAGCCATATATCTTAATATTTCTGGTTTTATCTAAGAAATCATGATCATATGTTAATATTTCTTGTTTTACCTCAGAAATCATAGCCATATACATATGGTTTTACCTAAGAAATCATAGCCATATATCTTAATATTTCTTGTTTTACCTAAGAAATCATGATCATATATTAATATTTCTTGTTTTACCTAAGAAATCATGATCATATGTTAATATTTCTGGTTTTACCTAAGAAACCATAACATTATATGTTAATATTTCGGGTTTTACCTCAGGACTCATACAACAGTGTCCATCTTGCTTTCACATGAAAAACCTGTACCTAAGGTTTCGTAGTTTATCACAATTTCATTATTGAAATTAGACTATCCATTTCTTTTTTATATCTACAGCTATATCTCTAAGATTTATTTTGCATATGTGTATTACTCGTGGTGTCCCCTACATTTCGGGAAAAAGCATTAAAAAAATAAAAAAAGTTTGAAAAAAATTTCCAAATTTCTCAGGTTTGAATAATTTTTTGGGACCCTACATATAAATTAGGTCCAATTTTTTGGGTGTTTCCGAAAGCTCTTTTAAAATACTACAAACTATGGTAAAAAAATAACAACCCTAACAGCTCATTTTTTAGATAAATGATGTAACGTCAGAGGTACAAAAAATAGCACTATTAACATGCTGCGATGTGACAAACTGGGGGTCAAGTTGAGCTGGCCATAGATTCGTACACACATGGCACAATTTAATACAGTTTATATATTCAAGTACGATAACACCATATCTTTCTTTCTAAAACATTTTTTTCTAATTTTATCATCATTTTCCAGTTGTTACGGGCAACAATTCCTTGCCATAGGGATTTCCTTGATAATTTTAAAGTTTAGACCGAGGACGAAAATACGAAACTGTTGTATGATACCTGAGAAACCATGATCATATGTTAATATTTCTGGTTTTATTTAAGAAACCATAGCCATATATGTTAATATTTATAGTTTTACCTAAGAAATCATGATCATATGTTAATACTTCTGGTTTTACCTAAGAAATCATGATCATGTTAAAAATTCTGGTTTTACCTAAGAAATCATAGCCATATATGTTTATATTTATGGTTTTACCTAAGAAATCATGATCATATGTTAATATTTCTGGTTTTACCTAGAAATCATGATCATATGTTAAAAATTCTGGTTTTACCTAAGAAATCATGATCAGATATTAAAGTAAAAGTATTTTGAAGAATAGTAAAGATATCATGATTTCATTGGCATCACTGAATAAGGAATATAATAAGGTAATAATTTTATGCTATCCACATCATTTCCATCCAATACTGCTCTGTTCCAGAAAGCATGCAGAATTTCTCTTTGGTGCTAAATATTCAAATAGGATTTGTCTAAAAGCCCATGAATATCTGAATGCTAAATTTGTTTTTTGTTTCTGAGCACTATACAAAATGTAGACCTGTATAAAGATTTTCATGCTTGTAAATGAAAACCGGATTGTGCAGTGTAGAGAAAACCAAATGGCACCTGTGTCAAATCGTTTATTAGTGTAGCATCATTTAGCATGACCTGTAGTGTCTTACACCAGTAATGTGAGAACATCTATATATTACTGTTGTTATGTGGTAACAACTATATATTACTGTTGTAATGTGGGAACAGCTATATGTGGTAACAACTATATATTACTGTTGTAATGTGGTAACAACTATATATTACTGTTGTAATGTTGTAACAACTATATATTACTGTTGTAATGTGGTAACAGCTATATATTACTGTTGTGATGTGAGAACAGCTATATATCACTGTTGTAATGTGGGTACAACTATATATTACTGTTGTAATGTGGTAACAACTATATATTACTGTTGTAATGTGGTAACAGCTATATATTACTGTTGTAATGTGGTAACAGCTATATATTACTGTTGTAATGTGGTAACAGCTATATATCACTGTTGTAATGTGGGTACAACTATATATTACTGTTGTAATGTGGTAACAGCTATATATTACTGTTGTAATGTGGTAACAGCTATATATCACTGTTGTAATGTGGGTACAACTATATATTACTGTTGTAATGTGGTAACAGCTATATATTACTGTTGTAATGTGGTAACAACTATATATTACTGTTGTAATGTGGTAACAACTATATATTACTGTTGTAATGTGGTAACAGCTATATATTACTGTTGTAATGTGGTAACAACTATATATTACTGTTGTAATGTGGTAACAACTATATATTACTGTTGTAATGTGGTAACAACTATATATTACTGTTGTAATGTGGTAACAGCTATATATTACTGTTGTAATGTGGTAACAGCTATATATTACTGTTGTAATGTGGTAACAACTATATATTACTGTTGTAATGTGGTAACAACTATATATTACTGTTGTAATGTGGTAACAGCTATATATTACTGTTGTAATGTGGTAACAACTATATATTACTGTTGTAATGTGGTAACAACTATATATTACTGTTGTAATGTGGTAACAGCTATATATTACTGTTGTAATGTGGTAACAACTATATATTACTGTTGTAATGTGGTAACAGCTATATATCACTGTTGTAATGTGGTAACAGCTATATATTACTGTTGTAATGTGGTAACAGCTATATATCACTGTTGTAATGTGGTAACAGCTATATATTACTGTTGTAATGTGGTAACAACTATATATTACTGTTGTAATGTGGTAACAGCTATATATTACTGTTGTAATGTGAGAACAACTATATATTACTGTTGTAATGTTGTAACAACTATATATTACTGTTGTTATGTGGGTACAACTATATATTACTGTTGTTATGTGGGTACAACTATATATTACTGTTGTAATGTGGTAACAGCTATATATTACTGTTGTAATGTGGTAACAGCTATATATCACTGTTGTAATGTGGGTACAACTATATATTACTGTTGTAATGTGGTAACAACTATATATTACTGTTGTAATGTGGTAACAGCTATATATTACTGTTGTAATGTGGTAACAGCTATATATCACTGTTGTAATGTGGGTACAACTATATATTACTGTTGTAATGTGGTAAAAACTATATATCACTGTTGTAATGTGGGTACAACTATATATTACTGTTGTAATGTGGTAACAGCTATATATTACTGTTGTAATGTGGTAACAACTATATATCACTGTTGTAATGTGGGTACAACTATATATTACTGTTGTAATATGGTAACAGCTATATATCACTGTTGTAATGTGGGTACAACTATATATTACTGTTGTAATGTGGTAACAGCTATATATCACTGTTGTAATGTGGGTACAACTATATATTACTGTTGTAATGTGGTAACAGCTATATATCACTGTTGTAATGTGAATACAACTATATATTACTGTTGTAATGTGGTAACAGCTATATATCACTGTTGTAATGTGGGTACAACTATATATTACTGTTGTAATGTGGTAACAGCTATATATCACTGTTGTAATGTGGGTACAACTATATATTACTGTTGTAATGTGGTAACAGCTATATATTACTGTTGTAATGTGGTAACAGCTATATATCACTGTTGTAATGTGGGTACAACTATATTACTGTTGTAATGTGGTAACAACTATATATTACTGTTGTAATGTGGTAACAGCTATAATTACTGTTGTAATGTGGTAACAGCTATATATCACTGTTGTAATGTGGGTACAACTATATATTACTGTTGTAATGTGGTAACAGCTATATATTACTGTTGTAATGTGGTAACAGCTATATATCACTGTTGTAATGTGGGTACAACTATATATTACTGTTGTAATGTGGTAACAGCTATATATTACTGTTGTAATGTGGTAACAGCTATATATTACTGTTGTAATGTGGTAACAGCTATATATTACTGTTGTAATGTGAGAACAACTATATATTACTGTTGTAATGTTGTAACAACTATATATTACTGTTGTTATGTGGGTACAACTATATATTACTGTTGTTATGTGGGTACAACTATATATTACTGTTGTAATGTGGGTACAGCTATATATTACTGTTGTAATGTGAGAACAGCTATATATTACTGTTGTAATGTGGGTACAACTATATATTACTGTTGTAATGTGGTAACAACTATATATTACTGTTGTAATGTGGTAACAGCTATATATTACTGTTGTAATGTGAGAACAGCTATATATTACTGTTGTAATGTGGTAACAGCTATATATTACTGTTGTAATGTGGTAACAGCTATATATTACTGTTGTAATGTGGTAACAACTATATATTACTGTTGTAATGTGGTAACAACTATATATTACTGTTGTAATGTGGTAACAACTATATATTACTGTTGTAATGTGGTAACAACTATATATTACAGTTGTAATGTGGTAACAGCTATATATTACTCTTGTAATGTGGTAACAGCTATATATTACTGTTGTAATGTGGTAACAGCTATATATTACTCTTGTAATGTGGTAACAGCTATATATTACTGTTGTAATGTTGTAACAGCTATATATTACTGTTGTAATGTGGGTACAACTATATATTACTGTTGTAATGTTGTAACAGCTATATATTACTGTTGTAATGTGGTAACAGCTATATATTACTGTTGTAATGTGGTAACAGCTATATATTACTGTTGTAATGTGGTAACAGCTATATATTACTGTTGTAATGTGGTAACAGCTATATATTACTGTTGTAATGTGGTAACAACTATATATTACTGTTGTAATGTGGTAACAACTATATATTACTGTTGTAATGTGGTAACAGCTATATATTACTGTTGTAATGTGAGAACAGCTATATATTACTGTTGTAATGTGGTAACAGCTATATATTACTGTTGTAATGTGGTAACAACTATATATTACTGTTGTAATGTGGTAACAGCTATATATTACTGTTGTAATGTGAGAACAACTATATATTACTGTTGTAATGTGGTAACAGCTATATATTACTGTTGTAATGTGGTAACAGCTATATATTACTGTTGTAATGTGGGTACAACTATATATTACTGTTGTAATGTGGTAACAGCTATATATTACTGTTGTAATGTGGGTACAACTATATATTACTGTTGTAATGTGGTAACAACTATATATTACTGTTGTAATGTGGTAACAGCTATATATTACTGTTGTAATGTGGTAACAACTATATATTACTGTTGTAATGTGGTAACAACTATATATTACTGTTGTAATGTGGTAACGGCTATATATTACTGTTGTAATGTGAGAACAACTATATATTACTGTTGTAATGTGGTAACAGCTATATATTACTGTTGTAATGTGGTAACAACTATATATTACTGTTGTAATGTGGTAACAGCTATTTATTACTGTTGTAATGTGGTAACAGCTATATATTACTGTTGTAATGTGGTAACAGCTATATATTACTGTTGTAATGTGGTAACAGCTATATATTACTGTTGTAATGTGGGTACAACTATATATTACTGTTGTAATGTGGTAACAGCTATATATTACTGTTGTAATGTGGTACAACTATATATTACTGTTGTAATGTGGTAACAGCTATATATTACTGTTGTAATGTGGTAACAGCTATATATTACTGTTGTAATGTGGTAACAACTATATATTACTGTTGTAATGTGGTAACAGCTATATATTACTGTTGTAATGTGGTAACAACTATATATTACTGTTGTAATGTGAGAACAGCTATATATTACTGTTGTAATGTGAGAACAGCTATATATCACTGTTGTAATGTGGGTACAACTATATATTACTGTTGTAATGTGGTAACAACTATATATTACTGTTGTAATGTGGTAACAGCTATATATTACTGTTGTAATGTGGTAACAGCTATATATTACTGTTGTAATGTTGTAACAGCTATATATTACTGTTGTAATGTGGTAACAGCTATATATTACTGTTGTAATGTGGTAACAACTATATATTACTGTTGTAATGTGGGTACAACTATATATTACTGTTGTTATGTGGGTACAACTATATATTACTGTTGTAATGTGGTAACAACTATATATTACTGTTGTAATGTGGTAACAGCTATATATTACTGTTGTAATGTGGTAACAGCTATATATTACTGTTGTAATGTTGTAACAACTATATATTACTGTTGTAATGTGGTAACAGCTATATATTACTGTTGTAATGTGGTAACAACTATATATTACTGTTGTAATGTGGTAACAACTATATATTACTGTTGTAATGTGGTAACAGCTATATATTACTGTTGTAATGTGGTAACAACTATATATTACTGTTGTAATGTGGTAACAGCTATATATTACTGTTGTAATGTGGTAACAACTATATATTACTGTTGTAATGTGGTAACAACTATATATTACTGTTGTAATGTGGTAACAACTATATATTACTGTTGTAATGTGGTAACAACTATATATTACTGTTGTAATGTGGATACAACTATATATTACTCTTGTAATGTGGTAACAGCTATATATTACTGTTGTAATGTGGTAACAGCTATATATTACTGTTGTAATGTGGTAACAGCTATATATTACTGTTGTAATGTGGTAACGGCTATATATTACTGTTGTAATGTGAGAACAACTATATATTACTGTTGTAATGTTGTAACAACTATATATTACTGTTGTAATGTGGGTACAACTATATATTACTGTTGTTATGTGGGTACAACTATATATTACTGTTGTAATGTGGGTACAGCTATATATTACTGTTGTAATGTGGTAACAACTATATATTACTGTTGTAATGTGGGTACAACTATATATTACTGTTGTAATGTGGTAACAACTATATATTACTGTTGTAATGTGTAACAGCTATATATTACTGTTGTAATGTGGTAACAGCTATATATTACTGTTGTAATGTTAACAGCTATATATTACTGTTGTAATGTGGTAACAGCTATATATTACTGTTGTAATGTGGTAACAACTATATATTACTGTTGTAATGTGGGTACAACTATATATTACTGTTGTTATGTGGGTACAACTATATATTACTGTTGTAATGTGGTAACAACTATATATTACTGTTGTAATGTGGTAACAGCTATATATTACTGTTGTAATGTGGTAACAGCTATATATTACTGTTGTAATGTGGTAACAGCTATATATTACTGTTGTAATGTGGTAACAGCTATATATTACTGTTGTAATGTAGTAACAACTATATATTACTGTTGTAATGTGGTAACAGCTATATATTACTGTTGTAATGTGGTAACAACTATATATTACTGTTGTAATGTGGTAACAACTATATATTACTCTTGTAATGTGGTAACAGCTATATATTACTGTTGTAATGTGGTAACAACTATATATTACTGTTGTAATGTTGTAACAGCTATATATTACTGTTGTTATGTGAGAACAGCTATATATTACTGTTGTAATGTGGTAACAGCTATATATTACTGTTGTAATGTGGTAACAACTATATATTACTGTTGTGATGTGAGAACAGCTATATATTACTGTTGTGATGTGGTAACAGCTATATATTACTGTTGTAATGTGGTACAACTATATATTACTGTTGTAATGTGGTAACAACTATATATTACTGTTGTGATGTGAGAACAGCTATATATTACTGTTGTGATGTGGTAACAGCTATATATTACTGTTGTAATGTGGTACAACTATATATTACTCTTGTAATGTGGTAACAGCTATATATTACTGTTGTAATGTGGTAACAGCTATATATTACTGTTGTAATGTGGAACAACTATATATTACTGTTGTAATGTGTAACAACTATATATTACTGTTGTAATGTGGTACAACTATATATTACTGTTGTATGTGGGTACAACTATATATTACTGTTGTAATGTGGGTACAGCTATATATTACTGTTGTAATGTGGTAACAATATATTACTGTTGTAATGTGGTACAACTATATATTACTGTTGTAATGTGGTAACAGCTATATATTACTGTTGTAATGTGGTAACAGCTATATATTACTGTTGTAATGTGAGAACAACTATATATTACTGTTGTAATGTGGTAACAACTATATATTACTGTTGTAATCTGGTACAGCTATATATTACTGTTGTAATGTGGTAACAGCTATATATTACTGTTGTGATGTAAGAACAGCTATATATTACTGTTGTAATGTGGTGACAACATATATTACTGTTGTAATGTGGTAACAGCTATATATTACTGTTGTAATGTGGTAACAGCTATATATTACTGTTGTAATGTGGAACAGCTATATATTACTGTTGTAATGTGGTAACAGCTATATATTACTGTTGTAATGTGGTAACAACTATATATTACTGTTGTAATGTGGTAACAGCTATATATTACTGTTGTAATGTGGTAACAACTATATATTACTGTTGTAATGTGGTAACAGCTATATATTACTGTTGTAATGTGGTAACAACTATATATTACTGTTGTAATGTTGTAACAGCTATATATTACTGTTGTAATGTGGTAACAGCTATATATTACTGTTGTAATGTGGGTACAGCTATATATTACTCTTGTAATGTGGTAACAGCTATATATTACTGTTGTAATGTGGTAACAACTATATATTACTGTTGTAATGTGGTAACAGCTATATATTACTGTTGTAATGTGGTAACAACTATATATTACTGTTGTAATGTGGTAACAACTATATATTACTGTTGTAATGTGGTAACAACTATATATTACTGTTGTAATGTGGTAACAACTATATATTACTGTTGTAATGTGGTAACAACTATATATTACTGTTGTAATGTGGTAACAACTATATATTACTGTTGTAAATGTAATGTGGTAACAACTATATATTACAGTTGTAATGTGGTAACAACTATATATTACAGTTGTAATGTGGTAACAACTATATATTACTGTTGTAATGTGGTAACAACTATATATTACTGTTGTAATGTGGTAACAACTATATATTACTGTTGTAATGTGGTAACAACTATATATACTGTTGTAATGTGGTAACAACTATATATTACTGTTGTAATGTGGTAACAGCTATATATCTTGTAATGTGGTAACAACTATATATTACTGTTGTAATGTGGTAACAACTATATATTACTGTTGTAATGTGGTAACAGCTATATATTACTGTTGTAATGTGGTAACAACTATATATTACTGTTGTAATGTGGTAACAGCTATATATTACTGTTGTAATGTGAGTAAAACTATATATTACTGTTGTAATGTGGTAACAACTATATATTACTGTTGTAATGGGTACAGCTATATATTACTGTTGTAATTTGGGAAAAAGCTATATATTACTGTTGTAATGTGAGAACAACATATATTACTGTTGTAATGTGGTAACAACTATATATTACTGTTGTAATGTGGTAACAGCTATATATTACTGTTGAAATGTGGTAACAACTATATATTACTGTTGTAATGTGGTAACAACTATATATTACTGTTGTAATCTGGGTACAGCTATATATTACTGTTGTAATTTGGGAAAAGCTATATGTTACTGTTGTAATGTGAGAACAACTATATATTACTGTTGTAATGTGGGTACAACTATATATTACTGTTGTAATGTGAGAACAACTATATATTACTGTTGTAATGTGGGTACAACTATATATTACTGTTGTAATGTGGTAACAGCTATATATTACTGTTGTAATGTGGTAACAACTATATATTACTGTTGTAATGTGGTAACAGCTATATATTACTGTTGTGATGTGGTAACAACTATATATTACTGTTGTAATGTGGGTACAACTATATATTACTGTTGTAATGTGGTAACAGCTATATATTACTGTTGTAATGTGGTAACAACTATATATTACTGTTGTGATGTGAGAACAGCTATATATTACTGTTGTGATGTGGTAACAGCTATATATTGCTGTTGTAATGTGAGAACAGCTATATATTACTCTTGTAATGTGGTAACAGCTATATATTACTGTTGTAATGTGGATACAACTATATATTACTTTGTAATGTGGTAACAGCTATATATTACTGTTGTAATGTGGTAACAACTATATATTACTGTTGTGATGTGAAACAGCTATATATTACTGTTGTGATGGTAACAGCTATATTACTGTTGTAATGTGGTAACAGCTATATATTACTCTTGTATGTGGTAACAACTATATTACTCTTGTAATGTGGTAACAACTATATATTACTCTTGTAATGTGGTAACAGCTATATATTAGTGTTGTAATGTGGTAACAGCTATATATTACTGTTGTAATGTGGTAACAACTATATATTACTCTGTTGTAATGTGGTAACAGCTATATATTACTGTTGTAATGTGGGTAAAACTATATATTACTGTTGTGATGTGGTAACAGCTATATATTACTGATTTGTGGTAACAGCTATATATTACTGTTGTAATGTGGTAACAGCTAATATTACTGTTGTAATGTGAGAACAACTATATATTACTGTTGTAATGTGGTAACAACTATATATTACTGTTGTAATGTGGTAACAGCTATATATTACTGTTGTAATGTGGTAACAACTATATATTACTGTTGTGATGTGAGAACAGCTATATATTACTGTTGTGATGTGGTAACAGCTATATATTACTGTTGTAATGTGGTAACAGCTATATATTACTGTTGTGATGTGGTAACAGCTATATATTACTGTTGTAATGTGTAACAGCTATATATTACTGTTGTAATGTGGTAACAACTATATATTACTGTTGTAATGTGAGAACAGCTATATATTACTGTTGTAATGTGGTAACAGCTATATATTACTGTTGTAATGTGAGAACATCTATATATTACTGTTGTAATGTGGTAACAGCTATATATTACTGTTGTAATGTGAGAACAGCTATATATTACTGTTGTAATGTGGTAACAGCTATATATTACTGTTGTAATGTGAGAACAGCTATATATTACTGTTGTAATGTGGTAACAACTATATATTACTGTTGTAATGTGAGAACAGCTATATATTACTGTTGTAATGTGGTAACAGCTATATATTACTGTTGTAATGTGAGAACAGCTATATATTACTGTTGTAATGTGGTAACAGCTATATATTACTGTTGTAATGTGAGAACAACTATATATTACTCTTGTAATGTGGTAACAGCTATATATTACTGTTGTAATGTGGTAACAACTATATATTACTGTTGTAATGTGAGAACAGCTATATATTACTGTTGTAATGTTGTAACAGCTATATATTACTGTTGTAATGTGGTAACAACTATATATTACTTTGTAATGTGGTAACAGCTATATATTACTGTTGTAATGTGAGAACAACTATATATTACTGTTGTAATGTGGTAACAACTATATATTACTGTGTAATGTGGTAACAGACTATATATTACTGTTGTAATGTGGTAACAGCTATATATTACTGTTGTAATGTGGTAACAGCTATATATTACTGTTGTAATGTGGTAACAGCTATATATTACTGTTGTAATGTGGTAACAACTATATATTACTGTTGTAATGTGGTAACAGCTATATATTACTGTTGTAATGTGGTAACAGCTATATATTACTCTTGTAATGTGGTAACAGCTATATATTACTGTTGTAATGTGGTAACAGCTATATATTACTGTTGTAATGTGAGAACAGCTATATATTACTGTTGTAATGTGGTAACAGCTATATATTACTGTTGTAATGTGGTAACAGCTATATATTACTGTTGTAATGTGGTAACAGCTATATATTACTGTTGTAATGTGGTAACAACTATATATTACTGTTGTAATGTGGTAACAGCTATATATTACTGTTGTAATGTGGTAACAGCTATATATTACTGTAATGTGGTAACAGCTATATATTACTGTTGTAATGTGGTAACAACTATATATTACTGTTGTAATGTGGTAACAGCTATATATTACTGTTGTAATGTGGTAACAACTATATATTACTCTTGTAATGTGGTAACAGCTATATATTACTGTTGTAATGTGGTAACAACTATATATTACTGTTGTAATGTGAGAACACTATATATTACTGTTGTAATGTGGTAACAACTATATATTACTGTTGTAATGTGGTAACAGCTATATATTACTGTTGTGATGTGGTAACAGCTATATATTACTGTTGTAATGTGTAACAACTATATATTACTGTTGTAATGTGGTAACAACTATATATTACTGTTGTAATGTGGTAACAGCTATATATTACTGTTGTAATGTGAGAACAACTATATATTACTGTTGTAATGTGGTAACAACTATATATTACTGTTGTAATCTGGGTACAGCTATATATTACTGTTGTAATTTGGGAAAAGCTATATATTACTGTTGTAATGTGAGAACAACTATATATTACTGTTGTAATGTGGTAACAACTATATATTACTGTTGTAATGTGGTAACAGCTATATATTACTGTTGTAATGTGAGAACAACTATATATTACTGTTGTAATGTGGTAACAACTATATATTACTGTTGTAATGTGGTAACAGCTATATACTTTGTTTAATGTGAGAACAACTATATATTACTGTTGTAATGTGGGTAACAACTATATATTACTGTTGTATCTGGGTACAGCTATATATTACTGTTGTAATTTGGGAAAGCTATATATTACTGTTGTAATGTGAGAACAACTATATATTACTGTTGTAATGTGTAACAACTATATATTACTGTTGTAATGTGGTAACAGCTATATATTACTGTTGTAATGTGAGAACAACTATATATTACTGTTGTAATGTGGTAACAACTATATATTACTGTTGTAATCTGGGTACAGCTATATATTACTGTTGTAATTTGGGAAAAGCTATATGTTACTGTTGTAATGTGGTCATTGTATTGCACATGTTCCAATAGCTACAATTATTATATAGCAATATATGCTTTGCATAGATATTATACAATAAATCCTGAGGTGTAAGCATGCAATAAATATCGGTATTTGCACGCTAACTTTGTTCCAGTGCGAGGATTCCCGAATCAATTTTTTCTTACTGCACGCTTTGTCATATGACACTGTAATTTATGATGTCATAGGATTGCTGTAAACCTCATCACTGTGTTGTTGTCATATTGAACTAGTTCTTATATCTATTTACAAGATCTAGTGTAATATTTATGTTTTGTATGACAAAATAGTATTTTCGATGAAGTACTTGATGGTAGTAAACAAAATTTATTTTGCTATATAATAAAAGGGTTATTGAACTGATAATGTGAAATATTGTCCCTTGTTGAATCGAAATTTGTGCTCGCAAACTCATGCAAATGTCGAGTCAACAAGGGACAATATTTCACAATATCAGTTCAATAACCCTATGATATTGATACATACACACTTTCATAATCCATACTGCATAATGATTATTGTACTGTGACCATTGTAACTTACCATTATAGTTTTACTGTTTCCACCCAGAGCATTCTTGAGCAATTTAGTTAAAACAGAATTTCTGTAAGGCACTGTAAATAAATAAGTAAATAAATAAATAATGCCATGCTTTACAATAGGAATACATTACAGAAGGAATACAAAGATAGAAACCAAACTCAAAACAAGAGGCCCATGGGGTTTAATGCTCACCTGAGATACAGTACATATCTCATGCAGAGAGGTTCAATGGTCAATGACATTAATTAGAATGTCCAAATTTTCAGCAGTAAGGGCCAATTATGTGTAAGGGGTTTTGCAAATCAAATTGTCCTAAGAATGCTACATGTAAAATATCTAAAGTCTAGCTACAATATATTGTTTATAAAAAACAAAAATAAAAGTTTGAACCCATGACCTTCATCTATACATAAAAATGATTGTTAGGCTAATACCCACAATATTCTAATATACATGTCTACACAAAAAGTTTATAGTTTTTGAGATAATTAACCATTTAAATAATTGTTTGCACCTGTGACCTTGACCTTTGAACCCATGACCTTCATTCATATATCAAAATGATTGTTAGGCCAATGCCTAAAATATTCTAATATACATGTCCATATAAAAGGTTTATAGTTCTTGAGGTAATTAACCAATTCAGTATTTGTTTACATCTATAATCTTGACATTTGAACTGATGACCTTAATTCATATATCAAAACGATCATTGTGCAATTCCAAGTGTCTAAAATATTTTTAATATACATGCCTAAGATAATTAACCATTTCAGTATTTGTTTGCTTCTATGACTTTGACCTTTGCACCTATGACCTTCATCTATGTATCAAAATGACCGTTAGGCCAATACCTACAATATTCCAATATACATGCCTATACAAAAAGTTTATAGTTTTTGAGATAATGAACCATTTCAGTATTTGTTTGCATCTGTGACCTTGACCTTTGAACCTATGACCTTCATTCATACATCAAAATGATCATTGTGCAAATGCTTACAATATTTTAATATACATGCCTATACAAAAAGTTGATAGTTTTTGAGATATTTAAGTTAGTTAATTTTCCAGATATATTGACAAGTACATTAATTTTAGCAATTTCCCCCTTAAGTACCTTGGCATTTACTCATTTTTTCCCTTACAGCTACGATTTGTTCAAATCTGAAACTAGGTGCCCTCAGTATGTGTCACATGAAATATCTAAGCTTTATCTCTTGAAAGTTCAGAGGAGATGATTTTTAAAGATTTTCACAGTTTCCCCATTATGGGGCCCCAAGGGGACATATTCTCTTCATTTGTGCAAATCTGAAAGCCCTTTACCTAGACATCATTACTGGTGAGTGTCATCTAATTTAGCTTAGTACTTTTGGAGGAGTTGATTAAAATGTGAAAAGTTTACACACGACACAGAGGAGACGACACACGATGGATGAAGATAGATGGCAATAACTCATCTGAGCCTATGGCTCAGGTGAGCTAAAAAATCTTGCATAGCTATGTCATCTTGAATTCTTGACACTATGTCAGTTAATAAATATACTCTCTCTCTCATTACCTCTTGCATCTTTCCCGGATGCTCTATCAGCGAGGGCAGCTATACAGTTGCCAAGGTTAGATAGAGACTGATTTATGGCTGCCCCTTCCTTCAGTCGATCTCCTGTAGCTCCTGTGCTGTCAGCTCGTTCACTGAAATAAGTATTTTATAATTCAGTACACCTCTAAAAATTGATTTACTTTGTCCAGATAATAAAAGAACAATAACAAAAAGACAACATTAAATCCATATAATATACAGTTCCAACTCCATGGGGAAATTAAAATAGTTTGACTTATCCAAAGTTGGAGATAAATGAAGTTGCGGATAAAAGTCATAAGGGGGGGGGGGGGGGTTTGCCATTTAGGTACTTATTTATTGTAAAGTGTTTCAAAAACCTGTCAAAATGGGAAAATCCATCTAACTTGACCTTTTCATTTTATCCATCCATTTATTCGTTTTTATGGTACAAAGCCGTCAAACATGGATAAATCTGTCGATTTGGTCAGTCTGCTTATGGAAAAAAAAAAACACTACCATCATTTATCCCTGACAGGACAACAGATGTGTTGACACTTTATCAGCCAATCAATTCAGAAGGTGTTAATAGATAATAATTAGCAAAACAACCAGCAACTCAAGAGAAGTGCTTGGTGGTAAGTTATTGTGTCAATAAATAAATAACTAAACAAATTTAAATGATAAAGAAAAATCACAAAAAGAAAGAACAGAAGAAAATAATATTTATATAGATAAAAGATATTTAAAAAATTAATACATGTACATAAAATTAAATTAAATACCAAGTATTATAAAATTAGAAAAAAAGACTAAAAAAACTTATACATGTACATAGTTTCTCAGGTGGATGTGACATACTAGTATGCCTGATATATTCACATTGCATGTTGGTTCGTACATTATAATAATTATTATTTTTAAGTCAAATTGATACATAACTGTATTAAAAACAGTTATATATTCTCATCTTTTAAGTTAATTATCTGTCACATTAGTACCCAGCCCATCCCATTTTCAATAGTGCCACATGATTTTGTCATGATTTTTCTGCCTTGATTCGATACTTGTTTTATACCTGGATACAAAAGTGCATGTGTATCGAGTCATTCTTTAATAAGATATTGAATGTCAAACATGGCTAGTGATGCAAAGGCATGCTTTTCATCTAAAGTTGAGTACCGTGATATAAATTGGAATAAATTGGACCTGTATTAAAAAGGTAAAACAGGCATGGGACATATGAACCATCTTATGCTCAGGTTAAATTCTGGGTAGGTGAATTCAAACACAATAGAACGTCTTTAGAAGATGAAGCAAGGTCTAGATGCCCACTGTATGCCACTGATGAAGAAATGTGTAACAAAGTTCAGAACCTGGTATACTCTGATATGGCAAAGAGAATCAGATTGCAGGTTTTGTTGAAGAGTTTTAGGTCAAAAAATGTTTTTTTGCACATGTTGAATGTAGATTAGACTTTGGTTCATCATTATGAGCCAGAGAATAAAGCTCAAAGTTGTCAGTGGGTAGGGCCTGAATCCGCAAGGCCAAAGAAGTTCAACATGCAACCATTTGCTGGCAAGGTAATGTCCACAGTATTTTGGGAGGCAAAAGGTATTATGTTGGACCTAAAACCCCAACAACTGGGGTGTACTATGCAAACTGACTAGACCAGCGGAGAACCGCCATCCATGAATAAAGCCAAGGTAAACTCTCTAAAGGTGTTTTGCTGCAACAGGACAATGCGAGCATCTAAAGTTGCAATGCATGCTGTAGTGCAAAACGGGCATGAATTAATACCACATCCTGCCTATTTTCTGACCTAGCTCCTAGAAACTTCTTCCATTCCCAAAAATAAAATAATAAGAAGTCATGAAGACAGTTGAGGAGTGCATCAATGGAAAGGATGCTGATTTTTTCAACCGTTGGCTGATGGCACTTAAACACCCTTGGTCTAAGTGCATCACACTAGAGGGCAATTACATAAAAAAAAGGTGGATCTCAACCAGAAAATAAGTTAAGCTGGTTAATTAATGACTCCTAGATATCTTTTAAAACACTAAATCATCAAACTGAAAAAAAGACTACAACAGCATATAACACCTATTCCCTACCCTAACTATATGCACATTGAGTTAGCTAAATCCATCAAACTTGCTACACCTTCCTAATCTTAGTGTTAATTAAAACTAGAACTGTCTCTGAAGGGGACTAATACCCCTCACTCCTAATTGTTGGTGGAGGAATTTTATTGCAAGTGATGGATTCTTATGATTTTTGTCGCTTGTGCATAGTTTCAGGAAAACTTGATAAAAAATAATTCAATAAAAACTTGCAAAAAATTGTGTTAATTCTGCAAAAAAATAAGCAATCTTCCTGATAATCACAATTGTACAGGTTCTTATGTTGATTAATATCTGCACATATCTCAGAAAAAGTGGATAATACATAATTAAAAAATAAACCTATAGACAAATTGTATGTATGGCAAAATTGAAAGTGTGAAAAATTTTAAGTCTAGAAAAGGCAATACTTCTGCAAAATACATCTGATCAAACTGATAATTGCAGGCGACAGGTTTTAATGATGCGTAATATGTGTGCATAGTTTCAGAAAACTAAACCATACGTAATTGAATTAAACTGCAGTCAAATTTTGTCTACAGATGGAAGTACAAACAGATGGAAGGCCAAGGTGATTACAGTCTAGACCCCCCCTCCCCAACTTTGTTGTGGGGGTATAAATATGGGCCTACCTGCCAGCCAAATCTACCAAATTTATAACAGCAGTTTTTGCAGTTTCCTCTCCAGCTGCATTTACAAATTTCTGTACAAAAGTGATACCCACAATTGTATGTGCACGACTGAAATAAAGATAGAGTACATACAGGTGAATCATTATCAGTAAGTGAGCATTTTGATTTTATCTACCACTTAAAACAATATCCTTATTGGAAAATTTTTTGCTTACTTTATGAAAGAGTACAACACATACAAGTTAATAAATTTATTATAGTAAGGTGTTCAGACATAATATTTGTATTTTGTCCTTCACTTGCTTATTACAAAATTTGCTTGTGTGCAGTGACTGCTAGATCATATCCAATGAAATTTATAGCTGAAAAACAAGTCAATAGAAACATGAATGTAACACAATACAAATCATGATATAATACAAGACATTATAGACATAATCATAATATAATACAAGACATAATAGACATAATCATAATATAATACAAGACATAATAGACATAATAGACATAATCATAATATAATACAAGACATAATAGACATAATAGACATAATCATGATATAATACAAGACATAATAGACATAATCATGATATAATACAAGACATAATAGACATAATCATGATATAATACAAGACATAATAGACATAATCATGATATAATACAAGACATAATAGACATAATCATGATATAATACAAGACATAATAGGCATAATCATGATATAATACAAGACATAATAGACATAATCATGATCAAGAGGCCCAACAGTGTAGCGTTCAACTGGAATTTATGTATTTCATTTACAACATGGAAATTTTATGTTAAATGGGATCATACACATGGAAGCATACCAAACATGGTTTAAGAGAAGATTTTCAAGGAAGAGATTTAAAAATTTTGACTGATCTGTACCAAAAATATTTCAGAAAAACCTTTACATATATTAAATGGCCTGTTGTAAACTATCTAGGTTAACAATTTTAACAAAATCAATTAAATGTTGAATCAACAATGGTTATATTTGCATTAATTTTAACTAGTCATATAAATGACAGCCATTTTGGATGTGAGGTGGGGTCCCATATTACAAACTTTAGTCTAGGAACCTTCTACATCAAATTTTGTTCTCATTGGCCCAGTGTTTTTAGAAAAGATTTTCAAAGAATTGACTAAATATTACACCTCATTTGCATAGTTCTTCAAAATCTGAAAGAAATTTTTCTCCAAAAAACCAACTACATATTTTCTCTTCTCTTTACTGTCTGTATTTCAAATTTGAAAAATTGAAATTTTTCATTTTACTATTATTAGTAATGATGGCCATCTTCCATGACAAGACGGGGTCACTAGAGTCATTTTAGTCTACTCCACTTTGGAACATTTCTAATCAATGTTGGTTAAACCAGTGATTTAAGAGAATCGGAGAAGATAAAAGTTCACCCATGAACGCACAAATGCACAGATTTATTCCTTGCCATGACATAAGCTTAGCTGGTTTTATCCAGTTAAGCCAAAATCTAAACAAGACCAGAAAAGAAAAGTACATATATGGCCATGTTTGTCCCTAAACCAAGTTTTTAGTAGATAAACTAATGCTGATCAAAATATAGTTACAAAATCAGATAAACTTTCTATCATTTTCACAAACAATAAAAAACCAATAAGTAACCCCTGGGCATTAATGCTTATGACTGTTCTTATATATATATATCCATGATATCATGACGATGAATATGAAAAATTAATTATTGTGTGTAATGAACAAATATTTCTAAACATTTCCAATCAAATTTTAGTATGTAGATTTATTAAATGTATTAAATAACTTAAATGGTCGATTAAAAACTTCACAATAAAATTCAATACTTATGTACTAATAACATGTGATCGATATCATGTCATCAGAATAAGTAATGGGTGACCTAAATATTAACCCCAAAACAAAATATTTAGTTCACACCATGACAGCAATAATAACATGCTATATATTAGTTTATAACATGTTTAAGTATTACTATATTTATCATACGTATTGTATGAAATGTCATTGCATAGTGTTCATAACCTGGTGGCCTCTATTAAGGTAATAATTATGTAAATATTAAAACATGTAAATACCTAATTATGCAATACATGTAAATGTACTTAACTATTTCAATCATATCTTTATTCTATCCTGGTACAATTTTACTCTTACCAAAAAATATTATCAGTGAATGTCAAATTTATTTAAAAAATTGTTATCAGTGAATGTTCAATTCATTTTAAGACTAACTGTTGATTAATGGTAATTTATTTAAATATGTAAATAAGCAGTTTTAGGTTGACAATGTAGATGGGCTTGGAAATGTACAGGGGCTTGGCAATGTAGATGGGTTTGGACATGTACAGGGGTTTGGCAATGTTGATGGGTTTGGAAATGTACACGGGTTTGGCAATGTAGATGGGTTTGGAAATGTATAGGTGTTTGGAAATGTACAGGGGTTTGGCAATGTAGAAGGATTTGGCAATGTAGAAGGATTTGGCACTGTACACTATACAGGGATTTGACAATGTAGAGGGGGTTTGGAACTGTACAGGGGTTTTGCAATGTAGAAGGGGTTCTGAACTGTGAAGGGATTTGGAACTGTAAGGGGTTTGGAAATGTAGAAGGTTTGGATCTGTACAGGGGTTTATCAATGTAGAGGGTATGTTGCTGTACAGGGGTTTGGCAATATAGAAGGGGTTTGGAACTGTACAGAAGTTTGGCAATATAGAAAGGGTTTGAAACTGTACAGAAGTTTGGCAATATAGAAGGGGTTTGGAACTGTACAGAAGTTTGGCAATATAGAAGGGGTTTGGAACTGTACAGAGGTTTGGCAATATAGTGGGGTTTAGAACTGTGAAGGGTTTGGCAATATAGTTGGGTTTGAAAATGTGTAGGGGTTTGACAATTTAGAGGGTTTTTTAAACTGTACATGGGTTTGGCAATGTAGAGGGGTTTGGAACTATATATATGGTTTGACAATGTAGAGGTATTTCTTACTTTACAGGTAACTGCAGAGGAGTTTAGAACTATACAGGGGTTTGGCAATGTAGATGGGATTCGGAACTTTACAGGGGTTTGAGAATGTAGAGGTGTTTGTTACTCGATGGGGGTTTGCGAATGTAGAGGGGTTTGGAACTGAACATGGGTTTGGCAATGTAGAGGGTATGATGCTGTACAAGGGTTTGACAATGTACAGGGGTTTAGATCTGGAAAGAGGATTGGCAATACAGAAGGGGGTTTGGAACTGTACAGGGGTTTGGCAATGCAGAGGGGTTTGGAACTATTCAGGGATTTGGCAATGTAGTGGGATTTGAAACTGTGTAGGGGTTTGGCAATACAGTGGGGTTTGGAACTGTGTAGGGGTTTGTCAATGTAGAGGTTTTTTTAAACTGTACAGGGGTTTGGCAATGTAGATGGGGTTTGGAACTTTACAGGGGTTTGACTATGTAGAGGTGTTTGTTACTCTATGGGGGTTTAGAATGTAGAGGGGTATGGAACTGAACATGGGTTTGGCAATGTAGAAGGGGTTTGGAACTGTACAGGGGTTTGGTAATATAGAAGGGTTTGGAACTGAACAGGGGTTTGACAATAAAGAGGGTTTGGCAATGTAAAGGGGTTTGTAACTGAAAAGGGGTTTGGCAATACAGAAGGCAGTTTGGAACTGTACAGGGGTTTGGAACTATACAGAGGTATGGTAATGTAGTGGGGTTTGGAACTGTGTTGGTGTTTGCCAATGTAGAGGTTTTAAAACTGTACAGGGGTTTGGCAATGTAGATGGGGCTTAGATTTTTACAGGGATTTGGCAATTTAAAGTGGCTTGTTACTTTACAGTGATTTGAAAATGTGGAAGGGTTTAGAACTTCACAGGAGTTTGGCAATGTAGAGGTGTTTGTTACTGTAAGAGGGTTTGGCAATGTAGAGGGGTTTGGAACTGTACATGGGTTTGGCAATATAGAAGGGTTTGGAACTAACAGGGGTTTGGCAATGTAGAGGGTTTGGTACTGCACAGGGGTTTGACAATCTACTGGGGTTTGAAACTGTACAGGGGTTTGGCAATGTAAAGGGATTTGAAACTGTACAGGGATTTGGCAATGTAAAAGGGTTTGGAACTAAAAAAGGGTTTGGCAATATAGAAGGGGGTTGGAACTGTACAGGTGTTTGGCAATGTAGAGGGGTTTAAGACTATACATGGGTCTGGCAATGCAGTGGGATTTGGAACTATGTAGGGATTTGCCAATATAGAGAGATTTTTTAACTGTACATGGGTTCGGCAATGTAGATGGGGTTTGGAACTTTACAGGGGTTTGGCAATGTAGAAGGTTTAGAACTCTACAGGAGTTTGATAATGCAGTGGGATTTGAAACTGTGTAGGGGTTTGGCAATATAGTGGGGTTTAGAATTTGTAGGGGTTTGCCAATATAGAGGGGTTTTTACACTATACATGGGTTTTGCAACGTAAAGTGTTTGGTACTTTACAGGAGTTCTTTACAGGAACTGTACAGGGGTTTGGCAATGTAAAGGTTTTGGCAATGTAGAGGGTTTGGTACTGTCAAGGGGTCTAGTGACAATGTAAAGGGGATTGGAACTGAAAAGGGGTTTGGCAATATAGAAAGGAATTTGAACTGTGTAGGGATTTAAAAATTTAGAGGGATTTGTAACTACATTGGCATGGCAACATAGAAGGGGTCAAGAACTGTACAGGGGATTGACAATGTAAAAGGTGTTTGGAACTGTACAAGGGTATGGCAATACAGAAGGGTTTTAGAACAGTACAAGCATCTAGCAAAGTAGAGTGGTTTCCATCTGTACAGGGGTTTGACAATGTAAAAGGTGTAAGGGTTTGACAATGTAAAAGTGTTTGGAACTGTACAAGGGTATGGCAATATAGAAGGGTTTTAGAACAGTACACGCATCTAGCAAAGTAGAGTGGTTTCCATCTGTACAGGGGTTTGACAATGTAAAAGGTGTCAGGGTTTGACAATGTAAAAGTGTTTGGAACTGTACATGGGTATGGCAATATAGAAAGGGTTTGGAGTTGTTCAGGGGTTTAGCAAAGTATAGGGGTTTGCAACTGTACATGGGTTTGACGATGTAAAAGATGTATGGAACTGTACAGGGGTTTCACAATGTAGAGGGTTTGGAAGTTTACAGGGGTTTGACAATATAGAAGGGGTTTGAAACTGTACAAAAGTTTAGCAAAGCAAAGGGTTTGGAACTGTACAGGGGGGTTCCAACTATACAGGGGTTTGACAAGGTAGAGGTTTTCCAACTGCACAGGTATTTCAAATGTAGAAGATGTTTGGAACTATACAAGGGTATGACAATATAGAAAGCATTTGGAACTGTACAAGGGTTATGCAAAGTAGAGAGGTTTGAATCTGTACAGGAGTTTGACAATGTAGAAGGTGTTTGGAAATGTACAGGGGTTTGACATTGATGAGGGTTTGGAACTGTAAAGGGGTTTAGCAAAGTAGAGGGGTTTCCAACTGTACATGGGTTTAGCAAAGTAGAGGGGTTTCCAACTGTACATGGGTTAAGCAATGTAGAGGGTTTCCAACTGTAAAGGGATTTGGAACTGTACAGGGGTTTGACAATGTAAAAGGTGTTTGGAACTGTACAAGGGTATTGCAAGATAGAAATGGTTGGATTTTTACAGGGGTGTAGCAAAGTAGAGGGGTTTCCAACTGTATAGGGGTTTGACAATGTACAGGGGTTTGGAACTGTACAGGGGTTTAGCAAAGTAGAGGGGTTTCCAACTGTACAGGGGTTTGACAATGTATGAGTTTAGAACTGTACAGGGGTTTAGCAATGTAGAGGTGTTTAGCAATGTTGAGGTGTTTGGAACTGTACAGGGGTTTAGCAATGTAGAGGTGTTTAGCAATGTTGAGGTGTTTGGAACTGTACAGGGGTTTAGCAAAGTATAGGGGTTTGCAACTGTACATGGGTTTGACGATGTAAAAGATGTATGGAACTGTACAGGGGTTTCACAATGTAGAGGGTTTGGAAGTTTACAGGGGTTTGACAATATAGAAGGGGTTTGAAACTGTACAAAAGTTTAGCAAAGCAAAGGGTTTGGAACTGTACAGGGGGGTTCCAACTATACAGGGGTTTGACAAGGTAGAGGGTTTCCAACTGCACAGGTATTTCAAATGTAGAAGATGTTTGGAACTATACAAGGGTATGACAATATAGAAAGCATTTGGAACTGTACAAGGGTTATGCAAAGTAGAGAGGTTTGAATCTGTACAGGAGTTTGACAATGTAGAAGGTGTTTGGAAATGTACAGGGGTTTGACATTGATGAGGGTTTGGAACTGTAAAGGGGTTTAGCAAAGTAGAGGGGTTTCCAACTGTACATGGGTTTAGCAAAGTAGAGGGGTTTCCAACTGTACATGGGTTAAGCAATGTAGAGGGTTTCCAACTGTAAAGGGATTTGGAACTGTACAGGGGTTTGACAATGTAAAAGGTGTTTGGAACTGTACAAGGGTATTGCAAGATAGAAATGGTTGGATTTTTACAGGGGTGTAGCAAAGTAGAGGGGTTTCCAACTGTATAGGGGTTTGACAATGTACAGGGGTTTGGAACTGTACAGGGGTTTAGCAAAGTAGAGGGGTTTCCAACTGTACAGGGGTTTGACAATGTATGAGTTTAGAACTGTACAGGGGTTTAGCAATGTAGAGGTGTTTAGCAATGTTGAGGTGTTTGGAACTGTACAGGGGTTTAGCAATGTAGAGGTGTTTAGCAATGTTGAGGTGTTTGGAACTGTACAGGGGTTTAGCAAAGTATAGGGTTTGCAACTGTACATGGGTTTGACGATGTAAAAGATGTATGGAACTGTACAGGGGTTTCACAATGTAGAGGGTTTGGAAGTTTACAGGGGTTTGACAATATAGAAGGGGTTTGAAACTGTACAAAAGTTTAGCAAAGCAAAGGGTTTGGAACTGTACAGGGGGGTTCCAACTATACAGGGGTTTGACAAGGTAGAGGGTTTCCAACTGCACAGGTATTTCAAATGTAGAAGATGTTTGGAACTATACAAGGGTATGACAATATAGAAAGCATTTGGAACTGTACAAGGGTTATGCAAAGTAGAGAGGTTTGAATCTGTACAGGAGTTTGACAATGTAGGGTGTTTGGAAATGTACAGGGGTTTGACATTGATGAGGGTTTGGAACTGTAAAGGGGTTTAGCAAAGTAGAGGGGTTTCCAACTGTACATGGGTTTAGCAAAGTAGAGGGGTTTCCAACTGTACATGGGTTAAGCAATGTAGAGGGTTTCCAACTGTAAAGGGATTTGGAACTGTACAGGGGTTTGACAATGTAAAAGGTGTTTGGAACTGTACAAGGGTATTGCAAGATAGAAAGGGTTGGATTTTTACAGGGGTGTAGCAAAGTAGAGGGGTTTCCAACTGTATAGGGGTTTGACAATGTATGAGTTTAGAACTGTACAGGGGTTTAGCAATGTAGAGGTGTTTAGCAATGTTGAGGTGTTTGGAACTGTACAGGGGTTTAGCAAAGTAGAGGGGTTTCCAACTGTACAGGGGTTTGACAATGTATGAGTTTAGAACTGTACAGGGGTTTGACAATGTAGAGAGGTTTAGAACTGTACAGGGGTTTAGCAATGTAGAGGTGTTTAGCAATGTTGAGGTGTTTGGAACTGTAAAGGGGTTTAGCAAAGTAGAGGGGTTTCCAACTGTACAGGGGTTTAGCAAAGTAGAGGGGTTTCCAACTGTACATGGGTTTAGCAAGTAGAGGGTTTCCAAACTGTAAAGGGATTTGGAACTGTACAGGGGTGACAAGGTAAATGTAGTGTTTGGAACTGTACAAGGGTATTGCAAGATAGAAAGGGTTGGAACTGTACAGGGGTTTAGCAAAGTAGAGGGGTTTCCAACTGTACAGGGGTTTGACAATGTATGAGTTTAGAACTGTACAGGGGTTTAGCAATGTAGAGGTGTTTAGCAATGTTGAGGTGTTTGGAACTGTACAGGGGTTTAGCAAAGTAGAGGGGTTTCCAACTGTACAGGGGTTTGACAATGTATGAGTTTAGAACTGTACAGGGGTTTAGCAATGTAGAGGTGTTTAGCAATGTTGAGGTGTTTGGAACTGTACAGGGGTTTAACAATCTAGAGAGGTTTGGTACTGTACATGCTTTGACAATGTATAAGGGTTTGCAATGTTGTGGGGATTGGCACTATAGAAGATTCATTAAAATGTGTTTTTCCTCGACCATGTTAACAGTATTTTGATGTTTATAGTTGCCAAAGTTCTATATTACAATTACCTGCTTGTAGCATTCATGTTTGTAGATGCTACAGTTCTATTTTTAGTTCCTTCTGCCATTTTATTTTCTATTTCGGCATAGCTGCTAACAGGGACCACTTGTAGTCCATCAGCTGAAATACATAATATATGAAAGTGAGACTATTGAAATAAATATTATACTTCGTTTTCAGTCACGAACATGAATTTAAAACACATAGGCTACGTTTGAGTTTTGAAGAGGAAGAGAAGCATGTGGTGATTCCATCAAACCCAAGGTCTCTCACTGAGATACATCTAAATTATATCAACAATCACAGGTTTTACAGAAGCGATAACTGCACCAGAAATCTTCAAACTGTCCTTTAAATTCTTAAATTACTTGCTCAGAAGATGAAATAAACAATTCTGAAAAAGTACATATTTCATACTACTATTACTATCTGAAAAGAAAACTGAAATACAGAGTATAAATATCCTGATAAAACATTCAACTTACCATAAAAACCTTGTTTAGGATGCTGACGTACTCTTAGTCCACCTTTCTTAGGGGGTCTGGAATCAAGTAAATCTCGAACTTGCTCGTTGTAAATTTCTAACATGCTAAAAGACACCTAAATTTAAACAACAAAGACAAAAAATAAGTATGGTATATTGTTAACAAAATATCGCCATCACTAGATAAATTGACATCAATTCTTACTTATTTCATGAATATGATTGTTATTTTGAACTTCAGTATTACACACCTGTATGACAGGCAAAAAGCAATGACTTTGTAATAGTGACTTTATTACATGGGACAGTTGTAATGGTGACATTGTTAAAGATGACAGTTGTAATAGTGATATTGTTAAAGATGACAGTTGTAATAGTGACATTGTTAAAGATGACAATTGTAAAAGTGACATTGTTAAAGATGACAGTTGTAATAGTGATATTGTTAAAGATGACAGTTGTAATAGTGACATTGTTAAAGATGACAGTTGTAATAGTGACATTGTTAAAGATGACATTATTAACTTTTTAATATTGACATTGTTAAAGATGACAGTTATAAAATTTGTAACAGTGACATTGTTAAAGGGGACAGTTGTAATAGTGACATTGTTAAAGGGGACAGTTGTAATAGTGACATTGTTAAGGGAGACAGTTTTAATGGTGACATTGTTAAGGGGGCAGTTATAAACTTTGTAAAAGTGACATTGTTAAAGACGATAGTTGTAATAGTGACATTGTTAAAGGGGACAGTTGTAATAGTGACATTGTTAAAGATGACAGTTGTAATAGTGGCATTGTTATAAACCTTGTAATAGTGACATTGTTAAGGGAGACAGTTGTTATAGTGACATTGTTAAGGGAGACAGTTGTAACAGTGACATTGTTAAGGGAGACAGTTGTAATAGTGACATTGTTAAAGGGGACAGTTGTAATAGTGACATTGTTAAGAGAGACAGTTGTAATAGTAACACTGTTAAGGGAGACAGTTGTAATAGTGACATTGTTAAGGGAGACAGTTGTAATAGTGACATTGTTAAAGATGACAGTTGTAATAGTGGCATTGTTAAAGGAGACAGTTGTAATAGTGACATTGTTAAGGGAGACAGTTGTTATAGTGACATTGTTAAAGATGGCGGTTATAAACTTTTCCCACTGATCATTACTGTAAAGGTTTATGTATATTGGGTGGATGGATGGTTTAGGAGAACTAGCGCGGACAAACTTTGTGACAGATGGACGGACACATGTACACACAGACGGAAGGCATTATTATATATTGAAACAACATGACTAGAATGAAATAGAAAATGACACTTTAGTTAATACATGTACATAGTAATTTGACTATGACACAAAATTTTGTACTGCCAGAAACCTGATACATACAACTCATATAGCAGTACCTCTAGTAAGGCATTTCATTCCAGTTTCACCAGGGTACCAGACTGAGTATATTGTTACGTCCTAGTATTTAAGATTTCCTGTTGGATATACATGTACAAATCTTGTTTTCATTTTAAGTAATGAATGTTTGTACAAATATGACTTAAAAACAACCCTATATATTCATGTAACTTTAGGACAAGCCCTAGAACAACCCTTTATATTCATGTAACTTTAAGACAAGCCCTAGAAAAACCCCATATATTCATGTAACTTTAGGACAAGCCCTAAAACAACCCTTTATATTCATGTAACTTTAGGACAAGCCCTAGAACAACCCTTTATATTCATGTAACTTTAGGACAAGCCCTAGAACAACCCTTTATATTCATGTAACTTAGGACAAGCCCTAGAACAACCCTTTATATTCATGTCAATTTAGGACAAGCCCTAGAACAACCCTTTATATTCATGTAACTTTAGAACAAGCCCTAGAACAACCCTTTATATTCATGTAACTTTAGGACAAGCCCTAGAACAACCCTTTATATTCATGTCAATTTAGGACAAGCCCTAGAACAACCCTTTATATTCATGTAACTTTAGAACAAGCCCTAGAACAACCCTTTATATTCATGTAACTTTAGGACAAGCCCTAGAACAACCCTTTATATTCATGTAACTTTAGAACAAGCCCTAGAACAACCCTTTATATTCATGTAACTTTAGAACAAGCCCTAGAACAACCCTTTATATTCATGTAACATAGGACAAGCCCTAGAACAACCCTTTATATTCATGTAACTTTAGGACAAGCCCTAGAACAACCCTTTATATTCATGTAACTTTAGGACAAGCCCTAGAACAACCCTTTATATTCATGTAACTTAGGACAAGCCCTAGAACAACCCTTTATATTCATGTCAATTTAGGACAAGCCCTAGAACAACCCTTTATATTCATGTAACTTAGGACAAGCCCTAGAACAACCCTTTATATTCATGTCAATTTAGGACAAGCCCTAGAACAACCCTTTATATTCATGTAACTTAGAACAAGCCCTAGAACAACCCTTTATATTCATGTCAATTTAGGACAAGCCCTAGAACAACCCTTTATATTCATGTAACATAAGAACAAGCCCTAGAACAACCCTTTATATTTATGTCACTTTAGGACAAGCCCTAGAACAACCCTTTATATTTATGTCACTTTAGGACAAGCCCTAGAACAACCCTTTATATTTATGTCACTTTAGGACAAGCCCTAGAACAACCCTTTATATTTATGTCACTTTAGGACAAGCCCTAGAACAACCGTTTATATTCATGTCACTTTAGGACAAGCCCTAGAACAACCCTTTATATTTATGTCAATTTAGGACAAGCCCTAGAACAACCCTTTATATTTATGTCACTTTAGAACAAGCCCTAGAACAACCCTTTATATTCATGTCAATTTAGGACAAGCCCTAGAACAATCCTATATATTCATGTCAATTTAGGACAAGCCCTAGAACAACCGTTTATATTCATGTCACTTTAGGACAAGCCCTAGAACAATCCTATATATTCATGTAACTTAGGACAAGCCCTAGAACAACCCTTTATATTCATGTCAATTTAGGACAAGCCCTAGAACAACCCTTTATATTTATGTCACTTTAGAACAAGCCCTAGAACAACCCTTTATATTCATGTCACTTTAGGACAAGCCCTAGAACAATCCTATATATTCATGTCAATTTAGGACAAGCCCTAGAACAATCCTTTATATTCATGTAACTTTAGGACAAGCCCTAAAACAACCCTTTATATTTATGTCAATTTAGGACAAACCCTAGAACAATCCTATATATTCATGTCAATTTAGGACAAGCCCTAGAACAATCCTTTATATTCATGTAACTTTAGGACAAGCCCTAAAACAACCCTTTATATTCATGTCAATTTAGGACAAGCCCTAGAACAACCCTTTATATTCATGTCAATTTAGGACAAGCCCTAGAACAATCCTATATATTCATGTCAATTTAGGACAAGCCCTAGAACAATCCTTTATATTCATGTAACTTTAGGACAAGCCCTAGAACAACCCTTTATATTCATGTCAATTTAGGACAAGCCCTAGAACAACCCTTTATATTCATGTCAATTTAGGACAAGCCCTAGAACAATCCTATATATTCATGTCAATTTAGGACAAGCCCTAGAACAATCCTATATATTCATGTCAATTTAGGACAAGCCCTAGAACAACCCTTTATATTCATGTCACTTTAGGACAAGCCCTAGAACAACCCTTTATATTCATGTAACTTAGGACAAGCCCTAGAACAACCCTTTATATTCATGTAACTTAGGACAAGCCCTAGAACAACCCTTTATATTTATGTAACTTTAGAACAAGCCCTAGAACAACCCTTTATATTCATGTAACTTTAGGACAAGCCCTAGAACAACCCTTTATATTCATGTAACTTAGGACAAGCCCTAGAACAACCCTTTATATTCATGTAACTTTAGGACAAGCCCTAGAACAACCCTTTATATTCATGTAACTTTAGGACAAGCCCTAGAACAACCCTTTATATTCATGTAACTTAGGACAAGCTCTAGAACAACCCTTTATATTCATGTAACTTTAGGACAAGCCCTAGAACAACCCTTTATATTCATGTAACTTGAGGACTTGAGGACATTCACTAAACCAAACCATTTTACTGATGTAACTTTAGGACAAGTTCTAGAACAACCCTTTAAATTTAGGACAAGCCCTAGTGAAATTTACCCAATAAAGTAGTGTTACAAATTTATGAAGGTTAATTCTAAAAGCAATACGTTGAGTTACTAATTACCTCAAATTCTGTTTTATCTCCTGAGCTTTTCTTCTCCCCGACCTGGGTGAACATTTTATCACAAAATAATGGTACAATTCCTATGAATGAAAAAAATTGGACATTTTCACAGTGAATGGTTTGATCTCTCTCTCTCTATCTCTCTCTCTCTCTCTCTGTAATTTTGTGCTTTTAAAACTTGTTTGATCTTATGTAGGTAGTAAAGCTCTGATATATTTTCATATAAATATTTTACTTAATGAGATTCTTTAATACCATTGTGTGTAAAGTCCAGTTGTTCAAGTTTCAGAAAAACTGTTCAAAATGCATTTAAGTTGAGAATAAATGAATTTGTAGCTGAATTAAAACCTGTATTTGTAAATCATCGGTTAACAATAGCTAGCTAAGTCAATCAATTAATGAAGTTATATTTGGGCATATGGAATGAACCCAGTAGGAGTTATTGGCCTTGCATAACATTATAAACTAAATTTACCTTTCCTCTAAATATACGATAAATTGATTGGTTTTTACGCCATACAAAATGTCTAAAGGGTTAACAGTCTTGTTGATAAATTACCTTTGTTTACCCCATATCCAACCATTGACCAACTTTTCCCTGATCCAGTCTGTCCATAAGCAAACAAAGTTGAGTTGTAACCTTCCCAGGCATTTGTTAAAACACCAATACCTAAATCATCAAATACTTTTTGCTGAAATAGATAAATAAATAAATAAATAAATAAATAAATAAATAAATAAATTCTGTCTTTTTTGACACATCAAAATCTAGATTAATTGTTTCATTAGAACATTGAGGACTATTTTTTCTATAACAATATACCTGGTTTTAAAGATTTAAGACATAAATTACCCATGAATTTCTGTGTGCTACATTGCTACCTTGGTTAAAGACATTCAGAATCATGATTTTTTTTGTGCCAGAAACATTCAGTGCTGCAATAAAAATTGTGAAGAACTTGTTCCTGTGTTCCATGCATATGTAACAAAACATGATGTGAAAAAATTAAACAAACTTATTTCAAAATTAAAATTTCAGGAACATGGATATAATTGATCACCTTATATGAGTGTTTCATAAGCAGATTAAATTTGTTCACCTGATCAGCAAATTTTTTTCCATTGGCATGTGATGTATCAGGGGCAAAGTAACCATCTCCATTCTCTTTACAACCATCATGTGACCAATAACTGAAATCAAATGTGAACTTTTTGGGTTCTTCACTGGAACTAGGATCTGTAATGGTGGTGGTGGAACCATTCATTTGAATGATAAGCTCTGCATTACGCTCCCTTTCACGTCTATTGTAAGTAACATTAAGGAATGTAAGATGAAACATACAATTACAACCCAAGTCACTAGTACAATAATTAACATATGATTCCACATGATATGTGTGTGTGTGTGTGTGTGTGTGTGTGTGATATTTAGTGACTATTTCATATTAACTGCTACATGAAAAACTTATTTGTTTTTGTGATTTTTTTTTTAAAAAAAGATGTCAGTAATGAATGAAAAAAAACCCTTTTGCCATAATTATGAGCAATTTTATTTGCGAAAGTGAAATGCTAATTCGCTGAAACAAAGTGCACCATTTTATCTATTATACTCTAATCCTGGACTCATTTTATCTATTATACTCAAATCCTGGACTCATTTTATCAATTATACTCTAATCCTGGGCTCATTTTATCAATTATACTCTAATCCTGGACTCATTTTATCTATTATACTCTAATCCTGGACTCATTTTATCCATTATACTCTAATCCTGGGCTCATTTTATCAATTATACTCTAATCCTGGACTCATTTTATCTATTATACTCTAATCCTGGACTCATTTTATCTATTATACTCTAATCCTGGACTCATTTTATCTATTATACTCTAATCCTGGACTCATTTTATCAATTATACTCTAATCCTGGGCTCATTTTATCAATTATACTCTAATCCTGGACTCATTTTATCTATTATACTCTAATCCTGGACTCATTTTATCTATTATACTCTAATCCTGGACTCATTTTATCAATTATACTCTAATCCTGGACTCATTTTATCTATTATACTCTAATCCTGGACTCATTTTATCAATTATACTCTAATCCCGGGCTCATTTTAAAATAAAAGGATAGTTTTCTCAATATTTAGGTTAACAATTGATGAACTGCTAATTACACTTAGGTAAAACTCTTTATGTAACGTAGATAGGAAAGTCACTAGAAAAACAGTAAAAATCAAGTAAAAATGATATTGTATATACATGTATACCAATAAATAATATATTTTTTTAAGTGTGAAAAGCTTACTTATCCAATATATCAGTAGATCATGCTGTAATAAAGTGTGACCCCATTGTTCAAGTTACTGTTTTTGTGACAGTGCATTATGTTTTATTTCCATAGAAAATTTAATAAACTTGAATAAAGAATAATGTTTCTTACTAACTTGTACTTAGTTATAAGGAAATCTGTATGCATATCCGTGATTAGCTTAGAATATTTCTGCACAAAGAAAAATGTTGGCACTACGGGGATTTAACATATTAAAAAACCAGGCAAATGGGGATCCTGTTGTGCATGTTATGTAAATGTAACCAAGACAGCACATCCGATGTAAACATCACCATTTTCACCATGTAAAATCCCCATAGCACCATCATTTTCCTTTCTACAGAAATACTTTATGATAATCGCAGATGCACATCGATTTTCATTTACCACTAGGCACAAGTAGTGGACAATACCGGACAATACCATACATTATTCGTTTATTTTTCTATGGAAATAAAGCGTAATTCACTGATATAAACACAGTGACTTGATTAATAGGTAGATCAGACTTCACAATACTGTCACCAGAACACTTGTACATGTATCCACACTCCAGTTAAAATAGTTACTTAATGGGTTTTTTTTTTACATAAAGATCTTCTTAATTTTAAACCCCAAGATGGCAAACAGCAAGGTAGTTTACCAATATTGGTAATAATAATGACTAATAGTATATTTTTTTTCAGTTTTTAATACACTAAACAACACAACCTCATTTACTTATCTTGGAATAGTAACATCTGATGGGGTGCAGATAAAGACATTAAAGCACGACTCAGTAAAGATAGAGGTGCTTTCATAAAGCTAAAAAACATCTGGAGAACAAATTGCATAAGCAGAAAGACAAAATTGAGAATAGAGTTCTATTATATGGGGCCGAATGCTGGAGAACGACCGAAAAAGACACTAACAAACTTTCCAGCTTTCACAATGGATGCCTTAGAAAGATCATGAGGATTTACTGGCCAGCTAAGATCACTAATGTGGAGCTCCATAAAAAAGCAAACACAGACGATATGAGAACAGTTCTAACAAGAGCAGGATGGTGATGGATAACCCATGTGCTAAGAAAGCCAGCTAATAACATCACTAGAGTTGCTCTCAGATGGACGCCTGAAGGTAAAAGGAAGCAAGGCAGACCCAAAAACACCTGAAGGAGGACTGTGGAGAAAGAAATGAAGGAACATCATTTAACTTGGGAAGAACTAGAGAATATGGCACAAGACAGAGACTGGTGGAAAACTCTAGTCCTTGCCCTATGCGCCCCCGGACGTAAAAAGGACTAGGAAGGAATAGTATATTTTCACATTCAGTTTTCTCTTATTTACAATTATGTGTTCCTTTATACTTTCATATTTCAACAACCTTATTGCTTAAAATCCTTTAAATCCAAGAAGAAATCTGAAGTATTTACAATATAAAATTTCTTTTAAAATGCATTTATTTTATCTTATCATTGTTGATAAGTATGATGTCTATGTATCCAAAAATAATGTGGATAAGTTTGATGTCCAATAATTCAATGTTCTTTTTATTCCTAGTTTTGAATTCAAACACCTAAGGCAGATGTAGTTAAAAAAGAAGTGCTTTATCCTTCTGGAACACCTGACTTCATTTCCCTGCTGAAAGTTCAAATATTTCCCTTAAATTGTCAGTTTTCAAAGTTTTTACTTTGCTTTTGAGTTTGTGATTTGAACGAGAACTGATATATTTGTGTTTTATATTGTAGCGCAAATATATAGCATCATTAGTTAAAAATTTATTTGGCCATGAAACCACGTTGCATATATAGAGGTCTTCCATACATGTTGCCTTGTCATTTTACTTATAGGCTTATTTAGAATTTTACTTTTTAATCAATCATCCATATTCTAAAACACTTTTGATGAAATTTTCATTCTTAGATACTCATTTTTATGGCCAACTCTTAAACTGAAAAATTTTGGTCCCTGTAATGTCACCTTTATTGGGAAAAATCTACAATGTTCATTAAATTTCATAATGTCAATTTTTTTAAATGATTACAATATTTTGTTTTTCTATCATTAAAAAGCATATCTAGTGGCATACAAAATTCACATAATTTATGCTGATACCTTCCTGAATTTTAATTGTTTAACTATTCTAAAATAATCATAGAAACGAAATAAATTTTTCTATATGTTACTGAAGTATAAAAGAATTGAACATTTTGCACATTAAATACAGGTAATTTGAATTGTGTAGCAAATTATTTTATGTGTGCAAATTGTCCAATTCTTTCATATGTCCACAACAAAAAAAAACCTAAATTATAGGAATTATTCAGTGCGCAAAATGTCCAATTTTTCATACTTCCATAACAAAATGAAATTAATTAATTTCATTTCTTATACATGTAATTCAATTTACTGGTATAGAAATTTTTCAACAACAAATCAACTATTTAAACAACAATACATGTATATCTGTAGCAACTAAAAAATAGTATCGTAAGGGCATAGGAATTCAAATGTCTCTGTGCGAAATCCATATTAAATAAGATGATATCACCGAGAGCCAATCCATTCATGCAAACGTAACAGAATGGATATAACCAATCAAAATAATTGAAACAAAAGAGAATTAGATTATTTAATATTATTTTAACTTTTTTGAAGGTAAAGATAAGCAAACTTGTATGTCTATATGCTCCAATGCTATATACAGGTTAGGATCTCCCTAAAACAGGAGAAAAATCAATATCCCCATCCACGGATAAAACGTCTAAGTGTTTTTGTGACTATAGCACTGTGCATGCTCATTTTAAATATTTGCCTAGGAACCGGCATAAAATTGAGAAAAAAACATTAACATTTTTAAAAACGGCCACAGAGGCTCATTTCATTCTAGGGATGATTGAAATATATTTCTAAAGATCTGTCCTACGGAAAAAAGTAACAAGCTCTTAAAAATGCACATCCAGTTATAAATGTTACAGTCAAAATTACACCATAGAGTTACAGGTGTAAACAGTCTTCAGGTTTTAGTTCCAACATCATCATCATCAACTGAAGTTGATTTTCGTTTAACTTGTTCTTCATTACAAGGGCATTTTGTATCATATGACTTTGTCATGGACATTGATAACAACTAGAATTTATTTAGGGTTATATCTTTCTTAGCTGTTCATTATTTAAAGTTATTGAAGGGGGGATACAAAAACAAAATTCGGAGAGACAGAAAATAATAATATCGATAACAATAAAATGATCTAATAATTGGTTACACTTTTAATACATCAAAAGTGCTTGGGTGTTTGTAGATATATGTGCTAGGACCTCCAAACCTGCAGGTTTTCAAAACATGCAGGTTGTCAAAACATGCACCAACAGTCACCTTCAAAGTCTGTCATATTAGACCTGGTAAACATCATAGCACCACCCCATGCTAAACATCCGTCTTCACAATTACAATTCACATGTTTATAAATATCCTCCCTTTATATCTACCATATGTTAACTGGGTTAACAGATATTTTATAAACTCATATAATTCTAGAACTTTAATTCGTCTGAATTGTACCATGTGGTCTACAATATATATCGTATTGACTTGAAGCTCCAGACTTTAGAGGAAATCACAGATCTATAGACTGTATGTTATTTTCACAACATCGTTTTCAGCTGCTTTGCGATGACTGAACGTCGTAGATTTGTGACCCTGTCAGAGGAATCAAAGGGTTTAATTTTAGATTCAGTAGATTCTGAAAATACTAAGAGAGCTATTAATATGGCAGACAAGTCCTTCCGGGAATATTTGTTTGAAAAGCAGTTGCCATCAGATTTTGAAACATTTGATAAACAGCAACTTGATGAACATCTTTGAAATTTTTATATTGAAATGCACCTAGTACAAAGGCCTTCAAATCCATGACAAAACAATTGAATTGAAACAGTTTATATATTTTTACCTCATTTGATTTATAATAAAACAATTGTAGCATGACATTTGGGTCGATATGTGTTTTATTGACTCAATGTCATTGAGACGATAAAACATATATCGACCCAAATTTTATGCTATAATAGTATAGTATTAAAAATAATAAAATAAATTTAAACATTATTTTTTAAAATTGGCACATTTTTGTATATATATTTTTTAAATATGCCGCAGAAATTGTTGGCGAGAGTTGCAACCACTACAATAAATTTCAAGTTTAGGCTCTAATTGTTCAAATTTTACATTTCTTCGTTTGTTTGTAAAAAATTGTTTAAAAATTTCAATTAATATAGAAAATTCTGGTTAAAAAAGTTTTATTTGTATTGTTTTTACAAATTATATTAAAAACTATATTGAGAAATGTTATTGTTTTATTTATACATTAACAATCAAAAACACCAACAATAATAAAGAGAGTTTATGGTCTACCGGATGTATTAGTATTAGTACCAGGTAGCTATCTTACACTCTTCTATTTACTCGCGTCTAACTCTTACATGAATAACCTCCCTTTAATTGTCCCTCGAATGGACGAACCCCTGTTTGAGGGAGATACCAGATCTTATATGTGAAGTTTTAAGTCTCTAGGCCTTTTTGGCATGTAGCAAAATTCTTCCGGTTACCAATTTGCATATGTCCGCCATTTTGAATTCTGGGGAAATTAAATTAAAACATAACAATGCATAGAAGAATAAGTTTTTAATTCCCAGATGTCTAAAAACCAAACATAAACATATTTCCAAGGGTTAAAAAACGTCTTTACACCAGGTAGACTGTTTTTGTTAGCACTTCCCAAACATCCAAAGAAATTTTAAGGTTCCTGTGAATTTTGCAGTTTTGAAGCGAGAGACACTCAAAACGTATCATTCTTTTAAAGCAAAATGTGGGAAAACATTGAATTTGCAATCTTGTAAGGAATATCAAACATAAACACATTGACCTCTGTTAGTTTCCGTGTATTAGAAACAAGCACCCTGAATATTTGTTTCGAGTAAGGCCAAAATTGTCTCACAAACTTGGCGTAAAAAAATTCATGAGACTGTTAAAAAATTGTAATTTTGATAAAAATGCAATTTGTGGATGTGGCAACAAAGAGATTCTTAATTTTATTTACGTTAAACAACAAAACAAATAACAGACTTTTAATAAAAAGTATTCTTCTCACAGTAGCGCCGGCTTGATACAGTTTTTTAACTCATTATTATAACGTCACTTCTGAGGCACCAGCATTAATCAACTTAACTTAGATGAATATGAATAATTTGAAATCTACACGTCATGTGACATAATAAATATTCATGAGACAAAAATGGAATCATTTCTGGGTTTGGTAATGACAAAATTATGTTTTGAATTTTAAACTACTTCAAGCCACTACAATTTGGCAAAAAAAAAAAAACCCAACTTAGATATGTATATACTTTTTAAATAAATATTACTATAATACATTTTCACACAGAACTTTCAAAACTTAATAAAAAATTTCAGTTAGTGATTATCATATATATAAGGTGACCATTTACTATTCAATCATATATACCTTACCAAATTTTGTATTTTCTTATATTTTAATAATTAAAAGTTATTTTGCACCTATGTAAAAATTGCAAATGAATACAAGAAACCCATCTCATAGCACCACCTGGCTGAGTAACCTGCAGACCTCACATTTAAATAATGCAAATTAATTGAAATAATAACATAATGGATCCAATTCAACTTATAATTGTTGAAGAACTTGAATAATTGTCTAATAAAATGTCATTTTAATTTCTACACAAGTATGTAATAATATATAATCACTGACAAAACAAATAACATGTAATAATGAAAATATACCATGGATCAAGTCTACTGTAATGCAAAATGGAACGCCACATTTTGCAGATACTCGTAAAAATTGTTTTTAAAAAATAAAATATAGGCTAAAACTGACCTGTTGCAAACGTTATTTTTGCACCAAACGCAAAAAGACCCTTGCAGAAAATTTGCTTGAAACACCGATTGTAGTTTCCAACGTTTTTTCGGGACATATCGGCACACGCAGTCTCATGATATCCAACAAAATAGTCAAATATTATGAAGGGTGATAAATCTATACGTACCCCATATATTGCTAAGTTTGTTAATAAAACTTTCCACTTTAGACAATTTTATATCGCAAATTTTACCTTTCCCTATTTAATCCAAGTAACAAGGCTGACATATATAAACTGATAAAAAGGATATAAATGGACGCACACGTACAGCAACTTTCACATTTTCTTCTGGCATTTTGCTCTACCTTGGAGATCAGCCTTAGGTGATATTTTCTCACTGTATATAACGTAAATGAGTTGTTTTGGGCTTCCTAATAAGCCAGTGTTATGTCCGCCATGATGCAAGTGCCTGCTGTTTGTAAACGTTTGATTGGTTGCTAGGGAGCGGCGTGCTTGACAGCCTAACTTGTGTTAACTGTGTAATCTGTTAATTAGAACTACTTCGCGTGTTTAGTTGTTGTTATTTTTTAAATTCTAAACGATAATAGTATTTTAATACAATCTTAATCTTGACATTAATTGTATTGTGATTTAGTGTTCAAGTTCCCCAATTGTACCCCAGTCATTATCCGATCTGTTATGGTTTCGTTTTGGATACGTGTTATGTAGATCTAAAAATAAATATGAAGTGACTTACTAAAAACCACGAACCCTGAATGAATGTGGGACATTACGCAAACCGCATGGTGGATATTACAAAATTTCACAGTAGACTGACGAATGCAAATTGTGTGTGTGTGTGTGTGTGTGTGTGGTAATAAATATTAATTTTCAATAGGCACAAGTCGAGGGGCTGTAACCGAAGAGTTTAGACTAGCATACTAAATATTAGTTCAATCTGTTAACGTTTAGAAAAAAGTTCGGAAAACTGGTACTGTATTTTAAAGATTTTTTTAAAGTAAACAGCCCATAATTTCATCAAAAATTACTTACTCGGGAACGAAACCCAAACTTGATTTGTAACAGTCATTATATTAATTCGCATACTAAATATTAGTTCAATATCTCCAAGTGTTAAGAAAACGATTAATTTATAAATCGCGTTTTTATGTTGCAAATGTGTGAGAAAAAATCCTACATCAACAAGAAGACTAATAACAAACACCCCAACCCCGACCCGCCATCTGGAGCCTGAACAACAGGCAAACTTTCACTGGTCCCGTATACTATTGTGCATAATAAATGAATTCACCACACGGTAAATTCGTCCCGGTTTTTTAAAAATCGCACCACTTCTTGCAAATTCGCCCCCATTTTCCCCAGTAACCATGTAACAAATAATTATTGATTTTTTAATTTTTTTAAATAAAAAATCTAATTAAAAATAATGCTACTTTAGAAATGAAACATATTAGTGCATTCATTTAATAATAGATTTAACTTCATATCTATTCACTTGATGTTTAATTGTATTATTAAACGTTGCCAATGTTGCTTTTTACAAAGTAATTTCTATTTATAAAATACCGACATAATAGAATAGTTCAAGTGAACAATGCATATGATGTTACCAAGAATAAAGAAATTGTTTCGTAAGGAGCGCATGGTATGTTGAAAAAGATGGTTGGTTTTTTTAATTGATTTTCCTCAATGGTGTAATCTATCAATACTCTAATGGTATATTTAATAAGCATAAAATATTTTCTTTTTACTGTACCCATTGTTATGATTATATCATAATCTTACAAAGGACTTTTGATAATCACCATTTCATGTCATGTCCGAGGTGCGAATTCAGTCAATACATTTTGCATTATGAATGCGCGACAAAAAACATTGCAATAAAACAATACAAATTTACAAATAATTTGTTTGCAGTTAATTAAGGCATATCTGAGGTCGTAAAAATCATTTTATGTTTCTTTAAAAGAAGACGATTTTTCAAAAATTGGGGGCGAATTTGCAAAAAGTGGAGGCGAATTTGAACGGGGGCGATTTTGACATAGTGGCGAATTTGTTGAAAGTGGGGCGAATTTTACGGGGGCGAATTGACCCGATATCTAAATGAATATATTATGATTTTTTTTAAAAAATTTTATGATCAACGGACAATAACTCCTGTAAAAATCAAACGACTACGACTACTACTATTAATAATAATAATTGCAATTATCATTTTACACAAGATATCACAATAGAAAAAAAAAAAAAAAAATGCATACACAAGATATAGGCAGAAACATATAAATAATAAGCACAAAAATTACATACTACTGCGATAATCAATATAGAAAAAAAAGAAATCAATAAATCAGTAGTAAACTTTATAAAATAAGTTCCGATAATAATAATAATAATAACTAGAGATTGTAACTGGAATACCAGTTACGTATGATTCCCCACCATCCATAAATAATATCTGGTGAAAAGACCCTAGCAGGGTTAGCGCTGGGTTGGAAAAGTCTGTCGCCAAGGAAATCGCGAGTTGTAAAATTTTGTCGCCAATTTCATTACTGTGTCGCCAAAAAGGGTACTTTTTGACACATACAATATTTGACGTAATACACTAGTCCAGTTGGGTACCTGCATGTGCAGGTAGTCTTGCATCAAAGTTACGGCCCTTCATATATGAATTACAAGATTGAATAACACAATAAATGAACAAGAGATGTTGTTGTTTAGTTATTAACCAACAGGTAAATTTTGTGATTTTCACGTCACGTGCGTTTTTAATGTCGTGATGAACGGTTACATTCTAAAGGCAGTTGTGTATGAAGTACATTTGTACCGCACCGACCTGGTAAACTAAATAAAAATTATATCTTTATTACTTTTTTAAATTTCTTTGAAAGTTAAAGTAGATTTGAATTAAAGTTTTCGGTTGAGAAAAATCGTACATTGGAAGGCCTTCTCGGCATAGGAAGTGGTGTTTTCAATGGATTTTATTGAATACGAAAACTCGTATCCGATTCGGTGTCGCCACGTGTTACACCGAATGCTTACTGGGAGGGTTCGCGCTGGGCATCGCCAATGTCGCCAATTGCGATTGTTTTTCTTTAACTGGCGACAAAAAACGGTGCTTGGCGATTTTTCTGGCGACAAGTTTTCAAAGTTCACCGGTATCTTGGTCACTTTGAAAAAATTACGCACTTTGAAAAATTTTTTCAAATCGCGTTAAATTCGGGACAAGCTCAACGCACTTTGAAAAAATATTTTTTTATTTCAAACAGCGTTAAAAAACACCTGTGACAACCCACTTTGAACAAATTACGCACTTTGAAAAATTTTCTTCTCAACCATAAAACATCTTTGATTTAAACAATTTTCTTGGAGCTCTTCTTTACGGGAGACCCGATAATAACCAACAGGAATAAACATGCACCAGGCAGTTTGATAGACAGTACGTTCAAAATGGCAAAGCACAGAGAGAGAGGAGAGAGAGAGAGAGAGAGAGAGATCTTGAGATTTTATTAAAAGAAAACGAATTGCCAACTTGTCGACCTTTGTCAATTTGGTGTGTGTGTGTGTGTGTGTGTGTGTGTGTGTGTGTGTGTGTGTGTGTGTTAGCATATTCTAGTAATATAAACAGGTCTGGAATACAACTATATAACGACATGAGAACCCTTGATAGTTAATCAGTCAGGACGTCGGAACAATGGCAATTATAGCCGATACAACTGCAATTGATGTAGCAGGCAAAATTAATAATGCGCTTTACTACATGAAAAGTAGGCGGTTTGGCGCGTGTGGGACCCCTATATGTAGTAACTACCACAAATGTAGTAACTTTTACAAATCTGAAATGTAGTGAAAAAGTGTCACATAGTTTGGTCACAAATGTAGTAAATGTTTTTCACAAATGTAATAAAATTTTACCACAAATGCAACAACTAAAAAAAATGATAAAGTGTAATTTTTTCACAATTGGTAATATCTCGGCTATTCATGGTTCATGTATATGTGAACAGTCATTTTCAGCTGTGACAAGGCTACTACAAGGGAGTTCCGAGATGAATTTCACGTCCCCAGGATATTTATTAGTCGCCGCTTCGAAGATATTATTTTTTGATTTGTTATTGGTCACCCCCGCCCCATCTTCGATGGGTTGAATTTTATTTATTTGTTATGGCATGTTTAATAATGTACTTTCTGTCACGGAAGATAATTTCCGTGTGTGAGAGATCACTGGTTCGAACCCCGGCAGGATCTGACCAAGACTTCTTGAAAATGATATTGTGAAATGAAAGCCATTTGGGTAATTTGGATAAGACCTTACAACCGATGCCCCATGTCGACGCAGATGTTACACGATAAAGTGCACTCCTTAACCTTAAATTTCAAATTCCAAACAGGAAACATCTCTCATCTATATATGTTTAAATTCTTTTGCTAATAACATTTATGAAATGTAATGTGTAATATAATGCATTACTTTCCAAAATGCAAGTAATTGTAATTGTAATATAACGCTAGTTTTGTCAAAGTAATTGTAATGTAATGCATTACATGTACATTGCAATGTAATTCGTCCCATGTCTGACATATAGGGTCTCACAGCCCGCCATAAACCGGTTAACCACACCACCCCTTTATATCAAATGTAGGTCCAAGTCGTACCATGATGGCAACGGGCCTTAAATTTTTATTGTATTGTCTGTTGTTGGTTGGTTTTTTTTTTTGGGGGGGGGAGCTTTTGTTACTGGCATTTGTCCAGTTTCACAATTTTTAGACATCTTTAACACCAATTAAATATTTGTGTTTCCTCTCTTGAACATACAACTACTACCATACTACGCATTTGAGCAGGAGATACTACTCCCGGAGCACCTGATCTCACTTCCATGTCTGTCTGGAGATCCGCGCTTCTTTTCTTACACATATTTGCAAGCTATTTAGTTTCACGAGAAAGGAATACACATTGGTATTGTTTGTGTGGGTTTATGTGTTCAATGGCCAAACTTATATATATATGCCATCTTCAAATTTGAACCATAAGACTAAAATGGCCGATTATGGCGTTTATAGTAACGGCGGGTATCTTGGATATGGCGCGGGAACGCCAACAAAACTTTAATCTTTACAAACCATGGGCCTTTCACACCAAATTTGGTTCAATTTGGCCCAGTGGTTTCATTGTAAATATACATGGTTTACGGTCAGGATATATATGGTATAGGTGCTACATATCGCAAAGATAGGTGTTTTCACAAAATGTTCCCCTTGTAACCCCCTCCTCCTCACCTCGACACCCTAGGCTGCTAACCACATTTTGAAACTGGTTTTCACATTCTGCGACATACAAACGCTAACCCTGCTATTAGTTATGTTGGTTAAAACTTGTGTTGGCTGTTGTAGATCATTCAATCACAAATGAAAATATGCGTTGAACGAAGTGAAATAAATTTAAATGTACCTCATTAACACAGTTTGATTTTTTTTCAATTCGCGTTGAACTTGTCCCGCCTTCAACACAGTTTGAAAAAAAATTCAAAGTGCGTATTTTTTTCAAAGTGAGTCGAATTTTATGTGTACCTCATTAACGCACTTTGAAGAATTTTTCAAAGTGCGTTGAGCTGAACCATTTTTTAACGCACTTTGAAAAAAAATTTCAAAGTGCGTTGAGCTTGTCCCGAATTTGACGCGATTTGAAAATTTTTTTCAAAGTGCGTAATTTTTTCAAAGTGGGTTGCTACACACCTGTAATTAACAGGTGATAACACATTGAAGCCAGTGACGGATCGGCGAGTGTCACTGAATAAGCACAGTAATTAACGACTGGTCTTAAAGAGTACCTGTAACGAAAAATTTTTATTTCATATATTTGTTAAATACCATTTAAATATCATAATATTGAAAACCGCATCAAAATTGATGACCAAATAAGAAAGTTATAGCGGTTTGAAGGCCTTGAATTTGGCCCTCTCTTGGTACCTGTAAGTGAAACGACCCATATCGAGGCTGATCCGTTTGTGACGTCATTTAAGTAACCGTTGTAGTACTAACATGGAAGGCAGTACTAATAATGCTAATGTAGCGACGTATTATATAATGAATGTACAAAAAATTAACGACTCTGACGTTCATCTGTATATGTCATATGATTCCTCATTATTTTGGGAAGAAATAGACAACCTAAAAACTGATGAAATTGGCGTTTAGCTGTATTTATTCGATCCAGAAACAGACGATGATACGATGTACTTTACTGAGTGGAGACCCAGAATTTCTGAATGTTAGCCCAGACATAACCAAATATATGCGTCGAGTATTACTTATCAAATATACAAAAATTAATTGTTACTTGTTAAAATTTTAAAATTAATTTTAATATTAAATTATATTGAACCTGCTACAGACATCCTGAAAATTTTCAACCCAACATCGAAACGTGGCACTGCAGTTGTTCACACTATTAAAGATTTTTACTAAGTTAACTTATTTACAAATGTTCAGTATCTAATGTAAATAATTAAATAAATAAATAGATAAAATAAATAGATAAATAAATAAATAAATAAATGTGATGTTGACAATTTACGAAAATTAATTGTCACTGTTAAAAAAATAGATTTTAATATTAAATCATACAGAACCTGCTACAGAAAGCACACCCTTCAAAATTTTCAACCAAACATCGGTGAAACGTGGCACCGGCTTCAAATACAACACAGACAGTCGTTCACGCAATTAAATATTTTTTACTAAGTTAACTTATTGACAAAAGTTCAGTATATAATGCTAATAAATAAATAAATAAATAAATAAATAAATAAATAAATAAATAAATAAATAAATAAATAAATAAATAAATGTGATGTTGACAATTTTAAGTCCGAAAAGACCCCAGATTTCCAAACAATGTATTTCAAAGGCCAAATTTTCCCGATCATGAAGAAAACGAAAACTAGAAACTTGATAAAAGTAAATGCTGTAATTAAATTCATACATAATTTAAAAATACCCGTCTGGTCGCCCGCGTTCAAATAATATTAATCAAACATCAAACCTATAAAGTTTCTACGATCCTGAACCGGCTTATGATGAACCATCATTCATTCATTCCATTCATTCATTCATTCATTCATTCATTCAATCATTTATTTATTTATTTATTTATTTATTTATTTATTTATTTATTTATTTATTTAAAAAAATTAAAATTATTTATTTATTTATTAAACATTAAAGATTAAATGATCGGTGGTAAAATTTTATTAAAAATGTTATTTTTCAAAATCAGATAATATTGTCAGTTATCAGTCTATTCATACTCCCGTATATTAGAAATGTAACAATAATACTGACGGTTAAGCTGGACTAAAAGATGACAAACCGTGGTTTAATGACGAATTACGTATGTTACGCGAAACTTATCTAGCCAATCTGTGTAAAAATAATAAATTACAAAGTCATAAAAACCGATTACTGCTAAATTCTTCCAAAAAGAGATATAAACAATTAGAATCAAAACTAAAGAGACTGTATCGTCACCAGCAAGGTAATATGCTATCCAATATGAAGAAATCTAACCCAAAAGAATTTTACAAATTGTTCAGGAAAAGAAAGGTTCTAGCAGAGTCACCTACCTTAAATGCGTTTTTTTTAACATTTTAAGAGTTTGTCTGCAAATGTACAAGAACATGATTATGATGTTTTACCTGGACATCCGGAATGTTTATACCCAGAGTTGGACACTGAAATTACTTTTTGTGAGATTGAGTCCGCAATTAAACGACTCAAATCGGGTAAAAGCGGTGGTTTAGATATGTTAATTAATGAATATTTTATTGAATTTTCGGATATTTTAGTCCCAGTGTTACATAGGTTATTTAACAACATTTTTGAAAATGGATATTTTCCTGAGCTGTGGTCAAAGGGTGTAATCACTCCTATTTATAAAAAAGGTTGTCAATCTGATGTTAAAAATTATAGAGGTATTTCCCTTGCTAGTTGCTTAGGTAAACTTTTTACCTCTGTATTGAAACATCGTATCATGAATTGGTGTGACCAAAACTCAATTTTAACAGATGCTCAATTTGGATTTAAACCAGGTTATGGAACCAGAGATGCAATATTTGCATTACATTCACTTATCAGCATTTTCCTCTCAAACAAGAAGAAATTGTATTGTTGTTTTGTTGACTACACATCAGCGTTTGATACCGTTAACAGAGTATTGTTATGTAAAAAATTGATAAAATGTGGAATAACTGGTAAACTTCTCACTATTATTAAAAGCTTATATAGTTGTGTAAAGAGCTGTGTAAAGAAGGACGGTAAATTTTCTGATTTTTTGTCTAATTGTCGTGATGTCATGCAGGGTGAAGTTCTGTCCCCTGTACCATTCTCTCTTTATGTAAACAACTGTGAATCTTCTTTTTTACACAATGCTTGTTTACCTTACAGTTTACAGATGTTACAGTTATATCTTTTTATGTATGCCGATGATATGGTTTTGTTTTCCGAGACACCTGAGGGTCTGCAATCACTTTTAGATCAGTTAAAATTATACACAGATGAATGGCAATTAACAGTAAATACAGATAAAACGAAAGTTTTGGTTTTTAGAAACAGTGGTAAAGTAAAATCTAGTGAACACTGGTCATACAATGGATCTGAACTAGACATTGTTGATTGTTTTAATTACCTTGGTATAGTGTTAAATTTTAATGGGAAATTTGTTATTACTGAAAAATGTATTGTTGAACAGGGTAGAAAAGAATTATTCTCCCTTCAAAACTCAACACGCAATTTGGAACTTAATACTGAAACAAAGATAAGCTTATTTGATACGTATATATCTAGCATTCTCTCATATGGGTGTGAAATATGGGATTTTTATAAAGCAGCTCATATTGAGAAATTACATACTGATTTTTGCAAAAGGTTGCTATGTGTACGCAATAATACACCCAACTATATGGTTTATTATGAACTGGGGAGATATCCCCTTATTATACGTAGGGAATTAAGAATCATGAAATATTGGATCCATTTACTTTGTACAGAAAATTCCATATTAAAATCATTGTACGATGAAATGTGCATAAATGCTGAAAACAACCCAAATGTATCTAGTTAAAAATGAACTGTTTAGAATAGGAATGGGATATATATGGTTACAGCAAAATGTGTTGGATCCAAAGTATTTTCTAGTAATGTATAAAGCAAAGTTAACAGGAATTTTTGAATAAGATTGCGCAAACTTCTTTGATAATTCTTCAAAAGGGTACTTATATCAGTTTTTAAATTCGCATTTTTGCCTCCAGTCATACTTAACAAAACCTATCTCACAGTTACACAAACAAGTTATTGCAAAGGTTCGTTTATCAAGCCATAAATTATGCATCGAAACGGGTAGATATTATAACATTCCTAGGGACCAAAGATACTGTATATTTTGTAATTGTCATGAAATAGAAGATGAGTTCCATTTTATTTTGAAATGTCCTGTTTATTCAATTTTACGCTCTCGTTTTATTAAGAAATATTACTTCGACAAACCCAGTGTTTTTAAGTTAATTCAGTTGCTATCTGTACAAAATGTAAAAGAACTGTCAAATCTGGGAAAATATTTGATTAGGGCACTTAAAATCAGAAATAATATGTCTGTTCTCTGGGTATTATTACAGTGTTATTGTTTATGTATGTATTATATTTATTTAATTAAATTTCCTTGTATTTTTTTTTGTTAGAACAATTTGAACATGTGCTTTGGTATACCTTTGGTGAGTAGTGGATATAGTGGGTGCCTTGTGGGTGGGGGTAGCCCAGTCACCTGTGCGCTTGCTGTATCTACTGGTCAACAAACTATGTCTATTTGCATGATCAATCTTCTTATCCAATATATAACTTTTTGGTAAATAGTAATTAAGTATACTTATACATATAGCTAATACCGTTGTGCACTTCGTTATTATTCAATCGGTATGTATACTGTCCATTTGTGAGTGATAGGCAGTGCGACATCTTGTTGGTGGGGACAGGTCCCACCACTTGTATTGCTGCTTTGCTTCTTATTCAGATGTGGGCAAGTCGCGAATAACGGTTCTTAATTATGCAATCGGTTTATATACTGTCCATTTGTGAGTGATAGGCAGTGCGACATCTTGTTGGTGGGGACAGGTCCCAACCACTTGTATTGCCGCTTTGCTTGTCGCTCAGATGTGGACAGGCCGCGAATACATTGTTAATAATATTCACTACATCTACTTACAACGGTATATAGCATATTGTTATTTAATATATATCACAAATAGTCACAAGTAGTCAGTGGTGCATGGTTGTCTGTCTTAATGAGTATACTATTCCTATTATCGTGCCTCTGCAAACATCTAGTGTACCGTCCCACCTCTGAATGACAAGCACTGTCGCATTTTGGGTGTACATCTTGTCTTGTTTCCTTGCTTGTCGTTCAAAGATGGATCAGTCGGTGTCATTGTTTATATATTACGGTTTTTACTCAGCAGTCAGACAGCGATGTTCCATAGTTCTACTTGTAAAGTTTAGGCAAAATTTGTAAATAAAACTAAGTTATTATAACTACCATTTTGTATATTATAGAATAATTATTTTGTTGTAAACATTTCAATTTAGTGTACCATTTCCATGAACATTGCCAAATATTGTATTATATTGTATATACACTCATAAGTTGTAAAACTTTCAGTGAAAACAGAGACATATAAAAATATGTCTCTGGTGAAAATAAATATATTTATTTAACTCCAGTTTTTTTTAAACTTAATTATCTTTTCACAATCAGTTTACCTATGTGGAATTCTAAATCCAAGAGAACATCAAACGATTCAGGTAGCATATTTACAGGTGTCATAAAATTACTCTATCCGAACACCTGTCAATCAATTTTGTTAATTGTAAGAACACATCCTGTTGATAAAGGTACGGGTCTCAATCTAAGGAATGTCTAATAAACAAACTTTTTATCAAGGTGGACTAATAATAATTTGCTTAATTATTGGTAGGTGTCAGTCGGATGTAAATTCTACTTCATCAAATGAATTTATCGTGAAATATAAAAAGAATTTTTAGCTGGTTTATTATATAAGTAATGTAGATAAATAGTATTCTGTGGGGTCTGCTTACTTAAATGACGTCACTGCACGGGGTCCCCAAAACCGAGCTTTTTGATTTGGATTAACGGGAGGTGTATTACAAACTCACCGATATCTTCCTTATTTCGGCATAGATTTTTATAAATTTTCGCATTAAGTCATATTTCAGTATGGAGAATAACATATGTAAAAATCAAAAATCGTTACAGGTACTCAACATGAGTTGATTAAGATCGTTGTCTAAGGTGTGAATGTAAGACCATCTAAAGTCTGTTTACAACCAATTGGTCTCTTGGTTTTTGTCCCTTTTTCATGGGGTTAACATGTGAATAAAAATCATACCTTTTTGCATCGTGAAAACAAGCCTATGCCGTAATGTGGCCTGTTGTAACCAATGTCTAATCTACTCTCTTTACTTCATATTAAAACTTTTTAATATCGCCTTCGATATCGCTATGTAAATTATTTTAGCGCCATTTTCCTAACCTTTGCGGCGATACCAAAAACAGGAGTGAGAGGGTTTTTTAATATGCTAATCAGTTTCTGTTACGGGTCATTTACACAATCTTCTTCGATTCTACGAAGATAGTCATCCTCAACCACGTGTATATTAATAAGTGGAATAATTCAAAGCAGGACTATGAATATTTCATAAACAGGATGACACGTCAGCAAAATTTAAATCGTCATGTAGATCATAAGTCAACGACTCGAAATTCACTTAACTTTCAAACTGTTAAAGTCAAGAGCGCCTATCGGAAATCCCGGGACGCACGCCGTATGAAGGAATTCATTGAGAGGAAAACCTTTTCATGTTTATTCCCTTATTTTGATGTTTCTAACCAGGAATTCGTTAAATTTGCAAAGATCAGTACAGTGCAATCGCCTTCAGTTTCTCTGGAATCGGATAAATTAAGGATCGAGGAACTCGAACTTAAGATTCAAACCTTAGAACAGGATAACGAGAGCTTGAAGGATTTGGCACTTCGATGTGAACAACTCCAAACAGAAAACGAAAGAATAAAAAGGGAAAACGACACCCTGTTTTCTGGGTTGTTTAGTTTGAGACATGACCTTTCGACACAAGAACGAGAAAATCTGGAATTGAAACGACAAATACAGAAATTAAGAACGGAAAACGCCACGCATTTAACAGCACTACAATCTTTTGCAACGCAAGTAGATGATTTAAATGCGAAAGTGTGTGAAAACCAACTAGTTACACAACAGCAGTACAATCAGGCATCACGTCGCCGACAACAAAGACAATATAGAAATCAACGTCAGCACTCAAACGGACCTCAATATTACGGTGGATATAATCAAAATTTGAACTTTTAAAAATTATTAACACTTAAGCGTTTTACATATTTTTATTTTAAATTTTGTGCGAACCTGAGGACAGGTTCTACTTGAGCGGTGAGGAAATTGTGACAACGGACTTAATAGTTATTTTGAACTTTTTAATATTTATGAACTTTTTCGTTAAATTTACTATATTTTAGACATTTTAATTCCAACCAGATGAACATTCTTTTACATTAGTTTTCTATATAATATTTACTTTAGAATTAACTTATTCTTAATCCGTCAATACTCTCTTTTGAGATATTATTCTTGTTGTGACATTCAATTAGCACCTTAATATGATGTAATCCTTGTTTCGTTAATTCTTATTTACCATGTTTGTTTGTTCACGTGTTACATGACTTACAAGTCTTTAATATTATATAATAAGGTCTACCCAGCTTTTCAATAATCAGCCAATCAAATTGCTTTAAATTAATCTTTTCTGGGTAGACGGATTAAGGTTTCAATTTAGAGAAATCCCGAGTGTTAGGGACTTCTCGGATAGCCGGAGTACCGTGCGGTTGCATCGCCGGGAATTTACCGATCAATCAGTTTTTCATTTTTATATCTTTTAGCGGAAAACCGCATCATAGTTATTGAACATTAACATTTGTATAGCGGATTGTCGCCATATTGTTATAATATTTTAATTCAAAAACAGAATACAGTCAAAGTTAAAAGTTAAAAGAACTCGTTTTAGTTTTTCATTTAATTATAAAGTGACAACGGAGTCCCGACTCTACCCAGAGCTACAGAGACGAAATTTCCCCCTTGGGGCTCGTTGTCATAAATATCACAACCAGTTTTCCTGAAACTTTTTTTTAAGTTAATGTCTCTAAAAATCTACACAGTTGTTATTTATCGTTATTATTTAAATCATATTTTCTGCTACAACGATCAGAAATATTTGTTAACATACGCCTCTAATTATAATCCGGTTACCAAATTGCTAAAGTCAAAGTTGACCGACTTTTACAACACGTGTACACCTGATCATAAATACGGTAGTTCTTGCCAACCACCAAGTAGATTTGACAAAGTTCTTGCAGTCTTTCTAATTATCCGTACACACGATTTATAAGTTTAATTAGTTACCATAATTTACCATTTAAGAATAATGGAACAACGAGAGAGAGAGAGAGAGAGAGAGAGAGAGAGAGAGCATTGTCTCAAATAATGATTTGCACGTTAATTGTTTTAAGTTTGTCAAGGTTAAGTATCACCGTTCTTAAATGAATTTCTGTAAGAATTATGGTACAACAACAGAGAGAGAGAGAGAGAGAGAGAGAGAGAGAGAGAGAGAGAGAGAGAGCGTTGTCTCAAATAATGATTTGCACGTGAATTGTGGCAAGAATGCTATTTCGTACAAAAATCTTGTAAACAAAAATTTTTAGTTCATGACGTACTCGTACGTCATATGTGTATTGATAACTATTGATAAATTTAAACAATTTTGAATAATTTTATAAACAAATTTATGAAAACAATATCCGTCCTTGTCAATCATGTGTAGTGTTGCGTATCAACATATTGTCGATAAGTATTTCTTATGCAATTAGATCAGTATTTCCCTGTCCGAAATGGTTTCGACCGAAATGTAGGACTTGGACAAAATCGCCGTCGTTCAAAATTGACCAAAATTTACGGAGTATGGGGCAAAACTGAGAAAAGTTTAAGAATAGAAATATTAAAAATTAATTACCGCATGAATTGTATAATAAATGTACGATTTTACTTTTACAATAAAAAATTTCGTTTTAGAGAATTTTACGAAAAACCGAGAGACTAAAGGATCGTAAATGGACTTTAATTATGGGCAGGTAGATCCAGGTACCATCATCCGGGAAGCGTGTCGACACTGCCCGAGGATATACCCAGGTGCCCTCCCGATGTCGTCAGACAGTATTAACATCGATGGACTCGGAATTAATGTAAACTCCAAGATAAAATATAAAAAAAGTTACCCTTTGTGATGTTTATTTAATATTTTTTTAAAAAGTTTATTGATTAATAATCGTGATTCAATGCGCAATACACATCATAGGAAAAACTATAGCGTCAAATTTCCAATCTATTTTAACACACTATATAAAGTCCGGTTAAAGGAAAAAAAACGGAATTTTTAAATGATGAGTGTCTGTTAACCGAATTCGAAATTTTGCTTAATTCGAAGCAAATTTTCAGTCCAAATTACGAAATATTACGAAAATTCCAATGTTTAAATCGAAGTGAATTTTCAGGCCAAATTACGAAATATTACGAAAATTCCAATGTTTAAATCGAATAAAAATACACAAAATATTTTATCTTAAACTTGAACAATACCTGATAACCATAGAATAACATACAATGTTAACCATAATATAACATACAATGATAACCATAATATAACATACAACAATAACCATAATATAACATACAATGTCAACCATTATATAATATGCAATGATAACCATAATATAACATACAGTGATAACTATAATATTTCAAACAAGAATAATCATAATATAACATACAATGACAACCATCTTATAACATATAATGATAACCATAATATAACATACAATATTTACCATAATATAACATACCATAATAACCATACTATGACATAAAATGATAGCCATAAAATAACATACATTGATAACCACAATATAACATGCAATGTTAACCATAATATAATGATATAATATACAACGATAACCATGATATAACTTTTATTGATAACCATAATATAACAAACAATGATAACCATATTATAACCTATGACAATAAACATAATATAACATACATGCTAGAATAACCATTATATAACATACAAAGATAACCATAAAAATACATGCTAGAATAAAACATTATATAACATACATTGATTACCATAATATAACGTATGATAATAACCATAATATAACATACAGAGATAAACCATAATCATACATGCTAGAATAACCATTATATAACATACAATGATAACCATAATATAACCTATGACAATAATCATAATATAACAACCAAAGATAACCATAATATAACATACAATGATAGCCATAATATAAAATACAAAGATAACCATAATATAACATACAATGATAAACATAATATAACTAACAATGATATCCAAAATATAACATACAATGATAACCATATTATAACAAACAATGATAACCATAATATAATCTACAATGATAAACAAAATATAATATAAACCGATAACCATAATATGCGAAACAATGACAACCATAATATAACATATAACGATAACCATAATATAATGTTCAATGACAACCATAATATAACATACAATGACAACCATAATAATACAAAAAATGATAACTATATTAGTACATAAAATTATAACCATAATAGAACATACTACAATAACCATAATAATACAAACAATCATAACCATACTATAACATACAATGATAGCCATAAAATAACATACAATGATAACCACAATATAACATACAATGTTAACCATAATATAACATACAATGATAACCATAAAATAACAAGCAATGATAAGCACAATATAACATACAATGAAAACCATAATATGTGTACAACGATAACCATAATATACCAATCAATGGCAACTATAATATAATATACAATGATAAACATAATAATACAATCAATAATAACTATATTAATACAAACGATCATAACCATAATATAAAATAAAACGATAACCATATTATACCAAACAATGATAACCATAATATTCGAAACAATGATAACCATAATAAAACAAACAACAATAATCATAATATACCATACAATGATAACCATAATATAACAGACAACGATAACCATAATATACCAAACAATGATAACCATAATATAACATACAACAATAACCATAATATACCAAACAATGATAACCATAATATTACATACAACGATAACCAGAATATAACATACAATTTTAAACATAACATAACATACCATGACAACCATAATAGAACATACAACAATAAATATAATATAACATACAATGTTAACCAGAATATAACATGCAATGATAACAATAATATAACATACAATGTTGACCATTATATAATATGCAATGATAACCATAATATAACATACAGTGATAACTATAATATTTCATTCAAGAATAATCATAATATAACATACAATGATAACCATCTTATAACATAAAATGATAACCATAATATAACATACAATGTTAACCATAATATAACATACCATAATATCCATACTATGACATAAAATGATAGCCATAAAATAACATACAATGATAACCACAATATAACATGCAATGTTAACCATAATATAACATACAATGATAACCATAATATAACAAGCAATGATAAGCACAATATAACAATCAATAAAAACCATAATATAACATAAAACGATAACCATAATTTAAAATACTAGAAAAACCATAATAAAACATACAGCGATAACCATAATATAACAAACAATGATAACCATGATATAACATACAACGATAACCATGATATAACTTTTATTGATAACCATAATATAACAAACAATGATAACCATATTATAACCTTTGACAATAAACATAATATAACATACAATGATTACCATAATATAACGTATGATAATAACCATAATATAACATACACAGATAAACCATAATCATACATGCTAGAATAACCATTATATAACATACAATGATAATCATAATATAACCTATGACAATAACCATAATATAACATCCAAAGATAACCATAATATAACATACAATGATAGCCATAATATAACATACAATGATAACCATAATATAACAGACAACAATAATCATAATATACCAAACAATGATAACCATAATATAACAGACAACGATAACCATAATATACCTAACAATGATAACCATAATATAACATACAACAATAACCATAATATACCAAACAATGATAACCATAATATAACATACAACGATAACCATAATATAACATACAATGTTAAACATAAATTAAACATACCATGACAACCATAATAGAACATACAACAATAAATATAATATAACATACAATGTTAACCAGAATATAACATGCAATGATAACAATAATATAACATACAATGTTGACCATAATATAACATACAATGATAACCATACTATAATATACAATGATAATCATACTATAACATACAATGTTAACCATAATATAACATACAATGATAACCATAATATAACATAAAATGATAACCATAATATAACATACAATGTTAACCATTATATAATATGCAATGATAAGCACATTATAACATACAGTGATAACTATAATATTTCAAACAAGAATAATCATAATACAACATACAATGATAACCATCTTATAACATATAATGATAACCATATTTTTACATACAATGTTAACCATAATATAACATACCATAATAACCATACTATGACATAAAATGATAGCCATAAAATAACATACAACGATAACCACAATATAACATGCAATGTTAACCATAATATAACATACAACAATAACCATAATATACCAAACAATGATAACCATAATATAATATAAAACGATAACTATAATATGACATACAATATCAAACATAACATAACATACCATGACAACCATAATAAAACATACAACAATAAATATAATATAACATACAATGTTAACCAGAATATAACATGCAATGATAACAATAATATAACATACAATGTTGACGATAATATAACATACAATGATAACCATACTATAATATACAATGATAACCATAGTATAAAGTACAATGTTAACCATAATATAACATACAATGATAACCACAATATAACATGCAATGTTAACCATAATATAACATACAATGATAACCATAATATAACAAGCAATGATAAGCACAATATAACATACAATAATAACCATAATATAACATAAAACGATAACCTTAATTTAAAATACTAGAATAACCATAATATAACATACAACGATAACCATAATATAACAAACAATGATAACCATGATATAACATACAACGATAACCATGATATAACTTTTATTGATAACCATAATATAACAAACAATGATAACCATATTGTAACCTATGACAATAAACATAATATAACATACATGCTAGAATAACCATTATATAACATACAAAGATAACCATAAAAATACATGCTAGAAAAACATTATATAACATACATTGATTACCGTAATATAACGTATGATAATAACCATAATATAACATACAGGGATATACCATAATCATACATGCTAGAATAACCATTATATAACATACAATGATAACCATAATATAACCTATGACAATAACCATAATATAACATCCAAAGATAACCATAATATAACATACAATGATAACCATAATATAACATACAATGATAAACATAATATAACTAACAATGATATCCAAAATATAACATACAATGATAACCATATTATAACAAACAACGATAACCATAATATAATCTACAATGATAAACAAAATATAATATAAACCGATAATTATAATATACCAAACAATGACAACCATAATATAACATACAACGATAACCATAATATAACATACAACGATAACCATAATATAATGTTCAATGACAACCATAATATAACATACAATGACAACCATAATAATACAAAAAATGATAACTATATTAGTACATAAAATTATAACCATAATAAAACATACTACAATAACCATAATAATACAAACAATCATAACCATACTATAACATACAATGATAGACATAAAATAACATACAATAATAACCACAATATAACATGCAATGTTAACCATAATATAACATACAATGATAACCATAAAATAACAAGCAATGATAAGCACAATATAACATGCAATGAAAACCATAATACAACGATAACCATAATATACCAATCAATGGCAACTATAATATAACATACAATGATTAACATAATAATACAATCAATAATAACTATATTAATATAAACGATCATAACCATAATATAAAATAAAACGATAACCATATTATACCAAACAATGATAACCATAATATAACATACAATGATAACCATAATATTCGAAACAATGATAACCATAATATAACAAACAACAATAATCATAATATACCATACAATGATAACCATAATATAACAGACAACGATAACCATAATATACCAAACAATGATAACCATAATAGAACATACAACAATAACCATAATATACCAAACAATGATAACCATAATATTACATACAGCGATAACCAGAATATAACATACACTTTTAAACATAACATAACATACCATGACAACCATAATAGAACATACAACAATAAATATAATATAACATACAATGTTAACCAGAATATAACATGCAATGATAACAATAATATAACATACAATGTTGACCATTATAAAATATGCAATGATAACCATAATATAACATACAGTGATAACTATAATATTTCATACAAGAATAATCATAATATAACATACAATGATAACCATCTTATAACATAAAATAATAACCATAATATAACATAAAACGATAACCATAATTTAAAATACTAGAAAAACCATAATATAACATACAGCGATAACCATAATATAACAAACAATGATAACCATGATATAACATACAACGATAACCATGATATCACTTTTATTGATAACCATAATATAACAAACAATGATAACCATATTATAACCTATGACAATAAACATAATATAACATACATGCTAGAATAACCATTATATAACATACAAAGATAACCATAAAAATACATGCTAGAATAAAACATTATATAACATACAATGATTACCATAATATAACGTATAATAACAACCATAATATAACATACATATATAAACCATAATCATACATGCTAGAATAACCATTATATAACATACAATGATAACCATAATATAACCTATGACAATAACCATAATATAACATCCAAAGATAACCATAATATAACATACAATGATAGCCATAATATAACATACAATGATAACCATAATATAACAGACAACAATAATCATAATATACCAAACAATGATAACCATAATATAACAGACAACGATAACCATAATATACCAAACAATGATAACCATAATATAACATACAACAATAACCATAATATTCCAAACAATGATAACCATAATATAACATACATCGATAACCATAATATAACATACAATGTTAAACATAAATTAAACATACCATGACAACCATAATAGAATATACAACAATAAATATAATATAACATACAATGTTAACCAGAATATAACATGCAATGATAACAATAATATAACATACAATGTTGACCATAATATAACATACAATGATAACCATACTATAATATACAATGATAATCATACTATAACATACAATGTTAACCATAATATAACATACAATGATAACCAAAATATAACATAAAATGATATCCATAATATAACATACAATTTTAACCATTATATAATATGCAATGATAACCATAATATAACATACAGTGATAATTATAATATTTCATACAAGAATAATCATAATATAACATACAATGATAACCATCTTATAACATATAATGATAACCATATTATCACATACAATGTTAACCATAATATAACATACCATAATAACCATACTATGACATAAAATGATAGCCATAAAATAACACACAATGATAACCACAATATAACATGCAATGTTAACCATAATATAACATACAATGATAACCATAATATAACAAGTAATGATAAGCACAATATAACATACAATAAAAACCATAATATAACATAAAACGATAACCATAATTTAAAATACTAGAATAACCATAATATAACATACAACGATAATCATAATATAACAAACAATGATAACCATGATATAACATACAACGATAACCATGATATAAATTTTATTGATAACCATAATATAACAAACAATGATAACCATATTATAACCTATGACAATAAACATAATATAAGATACATGCTAGAATAACCATTATATAACATACAATGATAACCATAAAAATACATGCTAGAATAAAACATTATATAACATACAATGATTACCATAATATAACGTATGATTATAAACATAATATAACATACACAGAAAAACCATAATCATACATGCTAGAATAACCATTACATAACATACAATGATAACCATAATATAACCTATGACAATAACCATAATAACATCCAAAGATAATCATAATATAACATACAATGATAAACCATAATATAACATACAATGATAAACATAATATAACTAACAATGATATCCAAAATATAAATACAATGATAACCATAATATAACAAACAATGATAACCATAATATAATCTACAATGATAAACAAAATATAAAATACACCGATAACCATAATATACCAAACAATGACAACCATAATATAACATACAACGATAACCATAATATAACGTTCAATGACAACCATAATATAAGATACAATGACAACCATAATAATATAAATAATGATAACTATATTAGAACATAAAATTATAACAATAATAAAACATACTACAATGACCATAATAATACAAACAATCATAACCATAATATAACATGCAATGGTAAACATAATATAACAACAATGATAACCATAATATAACATACAAAGATAACCATAATAATTCATGCTGTAATAACAATTATACACCATACAATGATAGCCATAATATAACCTATGACAATAACCATAAGATAACATACAAAGATAACCATAATATACCAAACAATGATAACCATAATATAACATACAACAATAACCATAATATACCAAACAATGATAACCATAATATTACATACAACGATAACCAGAATATAACATACAATTTTAAACATAACATAACATACCATGACAACCATAATAGAACATACAACAATAAATATAATATAACATACAATGTTAACCAGAATATAACATGCAATGATAACAATAATATAACATACAATGTTGACCATTATATAATATGCAATGATAACCATAATATAACATACAGTGATAACTATAATATTTCATTCAAGAATAATCATAATATAACATACAATGATAACCATCTTATAACAAAATGATAACCATATAACATACAATGTTAACCATAATATAACATACCATAATATCCATACTATGACATAAAATGATAGCCATAAAATAACATACAATGATAACCACAATATAACATGCAATGTTAACCATAATATAACATACAATGATAACCATAATATAACAAGCAATGATAAGCACAATATAACATTCAATAAAAACCATAATATAACATAAAACGATAACCATAATTTAAAATACTAGAAAAACCATAATAAAACATACAGCGATAACCATAATATAACAAACAATGATAACCATGATATAACATACAACGATAACCATGATATAACTTTTATTGATAACCATAATATAACAAACAATGATAACCATATTATAACCTTTGACAATAAACATAATATAACATACATGCTAGAATAACCATTATATAACATACAAAGATAACCATAAAAATACATGCTAGAATAAAACATTATATAACATACAATGATTACCATAATATAACGTATGATAATAACCATAATATAACATACACAGATAAACCATAATCATACATGCTAGAATAACCATTATATAACATACAATGATAATCATAATATAACCTATGACAATAACCATAATATAACATCCAAAGATAACCATAATATAACATACAATGATAGCCATAATATAACATACAATGATAACCATAATATAACAGACAACAATAATCATAATATACCAAACAATGATAACCATAATATAACAGACAACGATAACCATAATATACCTAACAATGATAACCATAATATAACATACAACAATAACCATAATATACCAAACAATGATAACCATAATATAACATACAACGATAACCATAATATAACATACAATGTTAAACATAAATTAAACATACCATGACAACCATAATAGAACATACAACAATAAATATAATAACATACAATGTTAACCAGAATATAACATGCAATGATAACAATAATATAACATACAATGTTGACCATAATATAACATACAATGATAACCATACTATAATATACAATGATAATCATACTATAACATACAATGTTAACCATAATATAACATACAATGATAACCATAATATAACATAAAATGATAACCATAATATAACATACAATGTTAACCATTATATAATATGCAATGATAACCATAATATAACATACAGTGATAACTATAATATTTCATACAAGAATAATCATAATACAACATACAATGATAACCATCTTATAACATATAATGATAACCATATTTTTACATACAATGTTAACCATAATATAACATACCATAATAACCATACTATGACATAAAATGATAGCTATAAAATCACATACAACGATAACCACAATATAACATGCAATGTTAACCATAATATAACATACAACAATAACCATAATATACCAAACAATGATAACCATAATATAATATAAAACGATAACTATAATATGACATACAATATCAAACATAACATAACATACCATGACAACCATAATAAAACATACAACAATAAATATAATATAACATACAATGTTAACCAGAATATAACATGCAATGATAACAATAATATAACATACAATGTTGACGATAATATAACATACAATGATAACCATACTATAATATACAATGATAACCATAGTATAAAGTACAATGTTAACCATAATATAACATACAATGATAACCACAATATAACATGCAATGTTAACCATAATATAACATACAATGATAACCATAATATAACAAGCAATGATAAGCACAATATAACATACAATAATAACCATAATATAACATAAAACGATAACCTTAATTTAAAATACTAGAATAACCATAATATAACATACAACGATAACCATAATATAATAAACAATGATAACCATGATATAACATACAACGATAACCATGATATAACTTTTATTGATAACCATAATATAACAAACAATGATAACCATATTGTAACCTATGACAATAAACATAATATAACATACATGCTAGAATAACCATTATATAACATACAAAGATAACCATAAAAATACATGCTAGAATAAAACATTATATAACATACATTGATTACCGTAATATAACGTATGATAATAACCATAATATAACATACAGGGATATACCATAATCATACATGCTAGAATAACCATTATATAACATACAATGATAACCATAATATAACCTATGACAATAACCATAATATAACATCCAAAGATAACCATAATATAACATACAATGATAACCATAATATAACATACAATGATAAACATAATATAACTAACAATGATATCCAAAATATAACATACAATGATAACCATATTATAACAAACAATGATAACCATAATATAATCTACAATGATAAACAAAATATAATATAAACCGATAACTATAATATACCAAACAATGACAACCATAATATAACATACAACGATAACCATAATATAACATACAACGATAACCATAATATAATGTTCAATGACAACCATAATATAACATACAATGACAACCATAATAATACAAAAAATGATAACTATATTAGTACATAAAATTATAACCATAATAAAACATACTACAATAACCATAATAATACAAACAATCATAACCATACTATAACATACAATGATAGACATAAAATAACATACAATGATAACCACAATATAACATGCAATGTTAACCATAATATAACATACAATGATAACCATAAAATAACAAGCAATGATAAGCACAATATAACATGCAATGAAAACCATAATACAACGATAACCATAATAGACCAATCAATGGCAACTATAATATAACATACAATGATAAACATAATAATACAATCAATAATAACTATATTAATATAAACGATTATAACCATAATATAAAATAAAACGATAACCATATTATACCAAACAATGATAACCATAATATAACATACAATGATAACCATAATATTCGAAACAATGATAACCATAATATAACAAACAACAATAATCATAATATACCATACAATGATAACCATAATATAACAGACAACGATAACCATAATATACCAAACAATGATAACCATAATAGAACATACAACAATAACCATAATATACCAAACAATGATAACCATAATATTACATACAGCGATAACCAGAATATAACATACACTTTTAAACATAACATAACATACGATGACAACCATAATAGAACATACAACAATAAATATAATATAACATACAATGTTAACCAGAATATAACATGCAATGATAACAATAATATAACATACAATGTTGACCATTATAAAATATGCAATGATAACCATAATATAACATACAGTGATAACTATAATATTTCATACAAGAATAATCATAATATAACATACAATGATAACCATCTTATAACATAAAATAATAACCATAATATAACATAAAACGATAACCATAATTTAAAATACTAGAAAAACCATAATATAACATACAGCGATAACCATAATATAACAAACAATGATAACCATGATATAACATACAACGATAACCATGATATCACTTTTATTGATAACCATAATATAACAAACAATGATAACCATATTATAACCTATGACAATAAACATAATATAACATACATGCTAGAATAACCATTATATAACATACAAAGATAACCATAAAAATACATGCTAGAATAAAACATTATATAACATACAATGATTACCATAATATAACGTATAATAACAACCATAATATAACATACATATATAAACCATAATCATACATGCTAGAATAACCATTATATAACATACAATGATAACCATAATATAACCTATGACAATAACCATAATATAACATCCAAAGATAATCATAATATAACATACAATGATAGCCATAATATAACATACAATGATAACCATAATATAACAGACAACAATAATCATAATATACCAAACAATGATAACCATAATATAACAGACAACGATAACCATAATATACCAAACAATGATAACCATAATATAACATACAACAATAACCATAATATACCAAACAATGATAACCATAATATAACATACATCGATAACAATAATATAACATACAATGTTAAACATAAATTAAACATACCATGACAACCATAAAAGAATATACAACAATAAATATAATATAACATACAATGTTAACCAGAATATAACATGCAATGATAACAATAAGATAACATACAATGTTGACCATAATATAACATACAATGATAACCATACTATAATATACAATGATAATCATACTATAACATACAATGTTAACCATAATATAACATACAATGATAACCATAATATAACATAAAATGATATCCATAATATAACATACAATTTTAACCATTATATAATATGCAATGATAACCATAATATAACATACAGTGATAACTATAATATTTCATACAAGAATAATCATAATATAACATACAATGATAACCATCTTATAACATATAATGATAACCATATTATCACATACAATGTTAACCATAATATAACATACCATAATAACCATATTATGACATAAAATGATAGCCATAAAATAACACACAATGATAACCACAATATAACATGCAATGTTAACCATAATATAACAGACAATGAAAACCATAATATAACAAGTAATGATAAGCACAATATAACATACAATAAAAACCATTATATAACATAAAACGATAACCATAATTTAAAATACTAGAATAACCATAATATAACATACAACGATAATCATAATATAACAAACAATGATAACCATGATATAACATACAACGATAACCATGATATAAATTTTATTGATAACCATAATATAACAAACAATGATAACCATATTATAACCTATGACAATAAACATAATATAAGATACATGCTAGAATAACCATTATATAACATACAAAGATAACCATAAAAATACATGCTAGAATAAAACATTATATAACATACAATGATTACCATAATATAACGTATGATTATAAACATAATATAACATACACAGAAAAACCATAATCATACATGCTAGAATAACCATTACATAACATACAATGATAACCATAATATAACCTTTGACAATAACCATAATATAACATCCAAAGATAACCATAATATAACATACAATGATAACCATAATATAACATACAATGATAAACATAATATAACTAACAATGATATCCAAAATATAACATACAATGATAACCATAATATAACAAACAATGATAACCATAATATAATCTACAATGATAAACAAAATATAAAATACACCGATAACCATAATATACCAAACAATGACAACCATAATATAACATACAACGATAACCATAATATAACGTTCAATGACAACCATAATATAAGATACAATGACAACCATAATAATATAAATAATGATAACTATATTAGAACATAAAATTATAACCATAATAAAACATACTACAATAACCATAATAATACAAACAATGATAACCATAATATAACATACAAAGATAACCATAATAATTCATGCTGTAATAACAATTATACACCATACAATGATAGCCATAATATAACCTATGACAATAACCATAAGATAACATACAAAGATAACCATAATATAACATACAATGATAACCATAATAAAACAAACAATGATAACTATAGTAATAAAAAAATCATAACCATAATATAACATACAATGATAACCATAATATAACATACAATGATAACCATAATATTCGAAACAATGATAACCATAATATAACAGACAACAATAATCATAATATACCAAACAATGATAACCATAATATAACAGACAACGATAACCATAATATAACAAACAATGATAACCGTAATATAACATACAACAATGACCATAATATACCAAACAATGATAACCATAATAAATTATTTAACGATAACTATAATATGACATACAATATCAGACATAACATAACATACCATAACAACCATAATAAAACATACAACAATAAATATAATATAACATACAACGTTAACCAGAATATAACATGCAATGATAACAATAATATAACATACAAAGTTGACCATAATATAACATACAATGATAACCATACTATAATATACCATGATAACCATAGAATAACATACAATGTTAACCATAATATAACATACAATGATAACCATAATATAACATACAACAATAACCATAATATAACATACAATGTCAACCATTATATAATATGCAATGATAACCATAATATAACATACAGTGATAACTATAATATTTCAAACAAGAATAATCATAATATAACATACAAAAACAACCATCTTATAACATATAATGATAACCATAATATAACATACAATATTACCATAATATAAAACCATAATAACCATACTATGACATAAAATGATAGCCTAAAATAACATACATTGATAACCACAATATAAATGCAATGTTAACCATAATATAATGATATAATACACGATAACCATGATATAACTTTATTGATAACCATAATATAACAAAAATGATAACCATATTATAACCTATGACAATAAACATAATATAACATACATGCTAGAATAACCATATATAACATCCAAAGATAACCATAAAAATACATGCTAGAATAAAACATTATATAACATACATTGATTACCATAATATAACGTATGATAATAACCATAATATAACATACAGAGATAACCATAATCATACATGCTAGAATCACCATTATATAACATACATGATAACCATAATATAACCTATGACAATAATCATAATAAACATCCAAAGATAACCATAATATAACATACAATGATAAACAAATATAACTAACAATGATATCCAAAATATAACATACAATGATAACCATATTATAACAAACAATGATAACCATAAATACTCTACAATGATAAACAAAATATAATATAAACCGATAACCATAATATACGAAAACAATGACAACCATAATATAACATATAACGATAACATAATATAATGTTCAATGACAACCATAATATAACATACAATGACAACCATAATAATACAAAAAATGATAACTATATTAGTAGATAAATTATAACCATAATAAACATACTACAATAACCATAATATACAAACAATCATAACCATACTATAACATACAATGATAGCCATAATATAACATACAATGATAACCACAATATGACATACAATGTTAACCATAATATAACATACAATGATAACCATAAAATAACAAGCAATGATAAGCACAATATAACATACAATGAAAACCAAATATGTGTACAACGAATAAACATAATATACCAATCAATGGCAACTATAATATAACATACAATGATAAACATAATAATACAATCAATAATAACTATATTAATACAAACGATCATAACCATAATATAAAATAAAACGATAACCATATTATACCAAACAATGATAACCATAATATTCGAAACAATGATAACCATAAAACAAACAACAATAATCATAATATACCATACAATGATAACCATAATATAACAGACAACGATAACCATAATATACCAAAATGATAACCATAATATAACATACAACAATAACCATAATATACCAAACACATGATAACATAATATTACATACAAACGATAACCAGAAATAAACATACAATTTTAAACATAACATAACATACCATGACAACCATAATAGAAACATACAACAATATAATATAATATAACATACCAATGTTAACCAGAAATAACATGCAATGATAACAATAATATAACATACAATGTTGACCATTATATAATATGCAATGATAACCATAATATAACATACAGTGATAACTATAATATTTCATTTCAAGAATAAATAAGATAACATACAATGATAACCATCTTATAACATAAAATGATAACCATAATATAACATACAATGTAACCATAATATAACATACATAATATCCATACTATGACATAAAATGATAGCCATAAAAATACATACAATGATAAAAATATAACATGCAATGTTAACCATAATATAACATACAATGATAACATAATATAACAAGCAATGATAAGCACAATATAACAATCAATAAAAACCATAATATAACATAAAACGATAACCATAATTTAAAATACTAGAAAAACCATAAAAAACATACAGCGATAACCAAATATAACAAACAATGATAACCATGATATAACATACACCGATACCATGATATAACTTTTATTGATAACCATACTATAACAAACCAAGAAACCATATTATAACTTTGACAAAAACATAATATAACATACATGCTAGAATAACCATTAGATAACATACAAAGTAACCAAAAATACATGCTAGAATAAACATTATATAACATACAATGATTACCATAATATAAGTAGATAATAACCATAATATAACATACACAGATAAACCATAATCATACATGCTAGAATAACCATTATATAACATACAATGATAATCAAATAAACATGACAATAACCATAATATAACATCAAAGATAACCATAATAGAACATACAATGATAGCCATAATATAAACATACAATGATAACCATAATATAAAGACAACAATATATATAATATACCAAAACAATGATAACCATAATATAACAGACAACGATAACCATAATATAACCTAACAATGAAACCATAATATAAATACAACAAAACCAAATATACCAAACAATGATAACCATAATATAACATACACGATAACCATAATATAACATACAATGTTAAAATAAATTAACATACATGACAACCATAATAGAACATACAAAAAAATATAAATAACATACATGTGACCATAATATACATACAATGATAACCATACTATAATATACAATGATAATCATACTATAACATACAATGTTAACCATAATATAACATACAATGATAACCATAATATAACATAAAATGATAACCATAATATAACATACAATGTTAACCATTATATAATATGCAATGATAACCATATATATAAACATACAGTGATAACTATAATATTTCATACAAGAATAATCATAATATAACATACAATGACAACCATCTTATAACATATAATGATAACCATAATATAACATACAATATTAACCATAATATAACATACCATAATAACCATACTATGACATAAAATGATAGCCATAAAATAACATACATTGATAACCACAATATAACATGCAATGTTAACCATAATATAATGATATAATATACAAAGATAACCATGATATAACTTTTATTGATAACCATAATATAACAAACAATGATAAACATATTATAACCTATGACAATAAACATAAATATAACATACATGCTAGAATAACCATTATATAACATACAAAGATAACCATAAAAATACATGCTAGAATAAAACATTATATAACATACATTGATTACCATAATAAACGTATGATAATAACCATAATATAACATACAGAGATAAACCATAATCATACATGCTAGAATAACCATTATATAACATACAATGATAACCATAATTAACCTATGACAATAATCATAATATAACAACCAAAGATAACCATAATATAACATACAATGATAGCCATAATATAAAATACAAAGATAACCATAATATAACATACAATGATAAACATAATATAACTAACAATGATATCCAAAATATAACATACAATGATAACCATATTATAACAAACAATGATAACCATAATATAATCTACAATGATAAACAAAATATAATATAAACCGATAACCATAATATGCGAAACAATGACAACCATAATATAACATATAACGATAACCATAATATAATGTTCAATGACAACCATAATATAACATACAATGACAACCATAATAATACAAAAAATGATAACTATATTAGTACATAAAATTATAACCATAATAGAACATACTACAATAACCATAATAATACAAACAATCATAACCATACTATAACATACAATGATAGCCATAAAATAACATACAATGATAACCACAATATAACATACAATGTTAACCATAATATAACATACAATGATAACCATAAAATAACAAGCATATAAGCACACATATAACATACAATGAAAACCATAATATGTGTACAACGATAACCATAATATACAATCAATGGCAACTATAATATAATATACAATGATAAACATAATAATACAATCAATAATAACTATATTAATACAAACGATCATAACCATAATATAAAATAAAACGATAACCATATTATACCAAACAATGATAACCATAATATTCGAAACAATGATAACCATAATAAAACAAACAACAATAATCATAATAATACCATACAATGATAACCATAATATAACAGAAACGATAACCATAAATAAAACAATGATAACCAATAATACAACAACAAATAACCATAATATACCAAAACA